>DF239043.1:275166-312881 GCA_000507305.1 Breviolum minutum Mf 1.05b.01
CATCCACCAAGTTTTCGAGGGATTCGTTTTTAGCACGATGTTTTTTTGCTATTGGAAAGTATTGAAGGAAACAACTATGAAGGGATAGATTATCTTAGATTATTCATGTTTTTGCCACAAGTTGATACAAATTGCACCTGAAAATTAACGTTTTGAAGATCTTTGAAGACAAATGAAGACTTCTTGAAATCTTGAGAATGCAATCATTTCAGGTGGAGTATTTAGGTCACTCTTTTTTTCCTTGGGCTGCAGAGTCCTAAAGGTGCATTTGGCAGCTGGACCTGCCACAAGACAAGCCATCATTGAAAAGGAGGGTGTCGAAGTGAGGAATCCAAGTTGTTTTTTTTTTGTAGTTGAGAGGGGACCTGGTGGATAGATCTAGAAGGCGATGAATACAAATATATTAATATATTATGTACATGTGTATAATTGTGTATATATATATAGATTATATGTTCGTATGATACATTGAGTTGTTTCCGTTGGTACAAGAATGTAGAATGATTATTGGATATTTCATTTAGACATTGCATACGTGTTTATATATATATATATATACATGTGTATTTTCAAACATGTGTATATGACATTTCTGGGCAAACTATAAGGACCAAAGCGCCCACCGACACTTTAAATGTGAAGAATGTGAGGGTATTTTTTGAAAAGACCTCACCTTAGGCTTCCAAACACCTTGTAAGGAGGTATGTGAACCCCCAAAAAACATACCTAAAACACCTTTTTCTCAGGAGGTATTAGGAGGACTAGGGTCAATTTGGGTTAGTGAGTTATTGCAGTATGTCGTTTACCCAGTATCATAGCTCTCCAGATCATCCATCCAAAAAAACATTTTTCCAGATCATGTGTCAACGCGTTTTATCGATCCCACAGGAGATATTGTATTACATGCTTTATTTTCTGACATGTAATTATTTTGAATCCTCAATATATATATATATATATACAAATTTATGATATATGTTATTGTAGATAAAGTTATCATTTTGTGAAATGTTTAATTACATAAAATTGATTTCTAGTTACAAAAATATGAAAGGTACACCCCCGAATTCCTTAACTAATGGAACCTGAAAATGCCGCTTCAAACAGGAAAAACACGAAACACATCGACCCAAACCGGCAATTTGTGTGGTTAAAATGTTACCAAGTGGGCCCAAAAACCACTTACAAGTAGGGTCATACAACGTTGATGGTTCAAAATCCCGCCTAACCGCCTAGACGGAAGTTTTCAACACCTTGTCAATTTTTTGGTAGATTTCAACTACCAACCTCAACTGGTGAACGCCGGATTTCTGGTTGCCATCAACAGTATCAACCCACTTGTAGGGTTGAAGAAACACCTGGGTGGTGGTTTCAACTATTTTTTATTTTCACCCATACCTGGGGAAATGATCCAATTTGACTGATATGTTTCAAATAGGTTGAAACCACCAGCTAGAAACCCAGTTACCCATTGAATTTTCGCTTCCCGAAGGCCATCCTGAGAGCCATGCAACTTCATCCTAGCTTCTTGGGTCAACATAGGGCAGGGTAGATATGGATGTTTCCGAAAATAGTGGGGTTCCCCCCAAATCATCCATTTCGTAGGGTTTTCCATTATAAATTATTTTCACCATCCATTTTGGGTTTTTTTCCCCCTATTTTTGGGAAACACCCATATACATGTATGATGAAGTATAGACAAAGATATGTATTTATATTTACTAATACAGTATATATTATCCTCCATATGTATATATATATGTACGTATTATAGTATAATGCTTTTACTTATATATATATATATATACAGAAAATGATGATGATTTAGAATCATTTGGGGTAGTCATATGGGGTTATTTAGGGAATTTAGGGTAGTGGTTTAGGGGCATTTGGTGTTATGACTCTCAACCTATGCAGTAAGTACACTAGATGAGTTGTGTCATTTATAATTTCTACATTTTTACATACCCCAAGAATCCTGATCCCTCAAAAATGGCCCTTTTGGGGACCAATACACGGGTAGATATAATGGAATTTGGTGGATGAAACGTGCAAACAACCCAACCACAGGACCCTTTTCCTAGGCCTGGATCCTAAAATGAAATTAATTCCGATGACTGAATTTTACTATACCCAAATTGCTGGCAAAAACATTTGCGAGTTCGGCCTCTCCTGGCAAGGTATATCATGTTTTTTTGGTTGAGGAAGGTGCAGTCAGTATTTTGTTGGTTGCGGTAGTTATGTTTTTATTTTACTTGTTGCCATAAGGATCTATCTATCTGAATCAAATCATGTGCCTTAGAATATGTGTTTGGATCCCCCCCCCATCATCAATGCAATCGGGGTTGAGGAATCCCAACCAAAGAAATCCTTCATTTTTGACGATTGCATACTGGGTGGGTGGTAGATTGATAGATGCAAAGTATGTTTTATCATGAGAAGTACTCTCAACTGTCATTTTTTTTGTTGGGGGTCATGAAGTCGATATGTTTGGAAGGGTGCCAGTAACAGTACTATTAGTTCTGGTGCTACTAAATTTGCTATGATTGAAAACCTATGCGGGCACCCTGCGATGTGCAAAAATGTAGACATATTTTTTTGTGACCACTCTTTCTAAAATCCAGGTATTATTTGACTTAGAAAAGCCCGTTTTTTTGAAGTCTTGCCTTGCAACCCTGCAAATTACTGTAGTATCTAAGTCTGATTTATTGTCGGGGTGCAATACCAGGATGTAGTAGACTAGAAACATTGGCAGTCAAGACCTCCTGTTAGTCATAGAGTTTGTAAGCTAGAGTTATAACCCAAGCAAAACCTAACATTTAGGGCTAGTTCTATGTCGGTATAAACACGTTCCCCAGTGCCCCTCTCTAAAACTAACATATCGCGTGAAAATCAACGTTTGGAAGATGAAATGTCCTTTTGAAATGGTCCTTTTTTTGGGGGACATGCTAATTTTCAGGTGGGTATAAGTTATAAATGCGTCACAGTCAGGATTTGCAAATCGACCTATGCCACGGAAAAAACTCCGCACTTTCCATTGTACGGGTTGTTAAATAGGGATCCTTATAATGGTTCAGTAAAATCCCTACATAACTGGGTAGTTTTCATCCCCTATATTACCCTAAACAACCAGGTGTTTTTGTTGATTGCTCACCAGTCCAACGAATCTACCGGCTGAAGGCAACTCCTTTGTTCATTTCAAGGCTTGTGCTGCTTTAGTGCCTTGGACCCAACAAGACTCGTTTGGTCACACATCAAGTCTTTCTAGTTGGTGTCTCTATGTTATGTGTATATATATATATGTATACATAGAGATCGTGTCATTGTGTGCACATCATTTGTTTGGATATGTGCGTACATAAATGTGTAAATATAGTATGTATGTATTTATGTCAACAGATTTATGCAACATATTAGCAGTATTCGAGTATCGATCTCTTTACTTTTTTTGATGGATACACAGCCACCCAACGACATGACATGACATTGATTTTGTTTGTTGCACCAGTCTTAAAAGTGGTGATTTGTCATTTGAATGATGGTTGATTTCTCTAATGAAATCCTACCAACGAACTCAGGATTTGGAAATTCCGGCCGAATGAAAATGTGGACCCCCTACCAGGATCTACCAGGTAGATCATTCAATCATTTCAATTGGTGGATAATCTTATTCCAACTCTGTCGGGTACGGATCTGAACCACAACTCTGATGTAAATTTGGATGATAGATCCCCCTAAAATGATGAACATAAAAATGCTATAGTGTTTAAGAGGCAAATGTCACTCCCCAAAATTTCAATGTCCTTTTATGTGAACTCCTACCTGAAAAAGACAACCCCACAGAAGGGTGAATTCACAATAAATCCAAATCCCAACGTGTGATTGATGTTGGAAGACCATGGGAAGTTACATGATTTTCGAACGTTGGCATCGGTTCGATGCGGTGAAATTTCCTGCACGTAATACCGAGGCCAACTTGGCTTCCACGAGTGTTGAACAAAAGCTCTTGATGATGAAGGGTACGGGGAAGGAATTGCTGCAGTCGATGAAGACTCATTTGTCATTTGTCTGCCTCAGTCATGGTGGGTTCTGGGTTATGCGCTGCAAGTTGTGCACGTGTAGTTTCAAGACTCCAGTGGTTTGGAACAGAAAATAAGTTCGTGTATAGGTTCGACTTTAATTGTGGATTGATTTGTGCAAAGGATGTGTGCGACTCTGAAAGAATACGAAAACTAATTTCAGATTGCGCTTATGCATTGCATTGTCAGGGTTTTTGGCTCTGTTTTGCAACGTTTCTGGGTTCTTGGTATTGCTGATAGAAAGTTGAACTAGAGTCACCAGTCTGTCCACGTATTCGCTGGGAGCAAACATGTTGCAAAAGTGCACTTAATGTCCTGAAATTCAACATAAGCCCCTCATAACACGATGGCAATGATAGTGGGAAAACTTTACCCATAGCCCGTGGAATCCATGTATGGTATATTTACCTACATTTAAATATAAAATTCAACCATTCATGTAGGTAAATATATCATGCATAGATGGTATGGGATACTTTCCTTTTGGAACGGTAATTATTCAGGAGCTGTTTAACTTTCTGGTTGAAAAATATTGGGGGTGTTCACAAGTCTCAACATTCAGCTGGAACCGGTCCAAATGATACCTTGGATACCTTTGATAGGGTAGAACCACAGCAACAACCAGTTTTTCAGAAGGGGAAACCCACGCGGGAAGGACCCAAATGTTTCCAGTCACATCTATCAAAGACGTGGAAGACCCGATCGTCGGCATGAACACAATTACCTAATTACTCCCACCCACGTGAATGCTTCCCTCCAATTTGAGGAGGGGCGAACGAACCTACCTAACCAGCCGTTCCTAGGCACGACTTATCGGTGCTGGAGTATTGCCTAGGTGCTTTGCACAACTTGGCCACCTACAGTGGAAACCAGGCCAGTTGAAACGAGAATAAACTTGACAGTTGGAATATGAAGTTGTTGTTGTTGTTGTTGTTCTTGTTCTTGTTCTTGTTCTTGTTCTTGTTCTTGTTCTTGTTCTTGTTGTTGTTGTTGTTGTTGTTGTTGTTTTTGTTGTTGTCGTTGTCGTTGCTGTTGCTGTTGCTTTTGCTGTTGTTATGTTTGTGCTTGTTGTTGTGCTTGAGTTTGCTCCATTGAGTACATGCTATACATATAAGGTTCACGTTTGGGACACATATGGATATAATGTCCTCGTTTACCTGGACCATCACTACTCTTGGATTTGTTCAGGATTTGAACTTTCTACCATGGTACACATCTCTACTAAACAACCATTCGCGGAATATGTTTGATCTCCCTGAAAAACAACATAGAACCTGAAAAGATGGGATCCCAAAAAGAAAGTAGACTTCCAGCCATCAATATTATGGGCCTATTTCATTAGTGTCAGGGAGGGTAACCGTTTTCAACACCTCCAGCAAATCTACTTGGGAGGATCATCCCAAGTAAGTGGTTAATAACCAAGGTCGGTAAGTCCCCTCCCCGAATGGCCGAACTGCATGGTTTATGGATGGGCGTTACTAACCACTTACGTCCGTCCCGGGATGATCCTCCAAGTAAGGGGATTTTGTTTCTTGCGTGCCTACCCAAGGATATGGATGTTTCCGAAAAGAATGGTACCCCCAAATCGTCCATTTTAATAGATTTAATAGGGTTTTCCAAAATTTTCACCATCCATTTTGGGGTACCCCAATTTTTGGAACCACCCATATCTTGGCAGCTACAGATGAACTTGATCATCCCTAACACCCCTAGTTCAACCTCCCCAAGAAACGAGGCCCTTTTAGATCTCAAGGAAACCATCAACCACCAATTATCCCAAGAGAACAACAACCTGGCCCCCCCTCCAATGTCAATGAGATTTGTTATTCAAATTGTGTTTACCACATTTTGTTCATAGTTGTTTTGGAAATAGGCAGAACCCACGTTTCCCGCATTTTTTTAGGGATTATTTCACCTATATTTTGTTGGGATTAAAATCTTGTATGTTTCCATGGGCACTTGGAGTCCCCCATGGCATGCCATACCTTAAATCAAGTGCAGGCCGCATTGCGGACCCTCGGTGCGGTCAAAACGCTGAGGGATGTCACTTGGTTCACCAAAGAAAGTTGAGAGGGAAATGGGTGGCCTTGAGATGATATGTGTATACGTGGAACCTGTGAATGTTCTCTATTTTGGTGGTTGAACCCTACAAAACAAGGTCTTTTCATTGTGTACCTTACAGTACTTGCTTATTTTGATATTTTCGGCTACTTGTGGCTACTTGTGGGTATCCCTATACTTATCATTTTACAGACATACACACATGATACATTTAATATATATATATATACACACAACACCCTTGGAAATGGCACAGGCAGACCCTCAAACAAAATAGATATTTTGAATATATAGAGCTTTCTTTTTGAAGATGTGACAAACTTTTAGGTGTTTTATAAGTCACTGAAAGTTGTTTTGTCCATTGAAAGGTGACAGTGTTTATTCTAGGTGCCCTAAGAATACTTGGACCCTCCAATGGAAGGGTTTGAACCTGTATAGCAGGGGTCCGGGTCTCCAAAATAGCCTGTTTTGAGGGGTCAGGATTCTTCGGGTGACAGTTGTCTTGTATCAATTTCAGGTTTACAGCTCAACGACTTGGTACAGTTGTGTTTGTTGCATTTGTTTTTGATCAACTAACGGTAAACAGGGTGGTGGTTTCAAATAACTGGTGCTGGACTCGATAAAATCCCAGTAGCATGCCGCTTGGCACACGGCTAAGCTGCGAATGACCTCAGCTAGTCGCCAGTTGAGTGTGGAGGGATTTTTTAAATTTTCACCCCTACTTCGGGAAGATTCCCATTTTGACTAATATTTTTCAAATGGGTTCAAACCACCAACTAGTTAATTGTTGGTTTGGGGCCTGGTGGTTTGGATTCCTGGGATCCCCTTATGAAAGGGATTGTTGCTTAAGGGTACCTGATTCGAATCCGAAACCACCGGGCCCCAAAAGTAACAATAAACCATTGGTTGATTTGAGAAAACGTTGGTACAAACAAATGATTTGTATGAGTTTCATGTTGGATAAGATTGTGTTGTCTCTATTCTTACTGCAACTTTAGAGCCGTGGTTTGTCTGGCGGTAACTTTTGGGAAAGGTTACTTTCTCAAACTCAAGCCAACACCAAATAAGAAGCTATGGCGCTGAAAATCTCATCTTTTGAGTTTTTTTTAACTTTCTCAACACAGGGCACATCCGATGGTTGCTTTGTTTGGTAGTTTTTGTTTGTTTACTATCCAGGCAGTGATATAAGGACTATTATTTGTTGAACCTGTTTTTAGGTGTTGTTTTTTGTTTAATCAATAAACGAGAAAACATGGAAAGTCACAGCCTTTTTTGAACACCCGTTTCATTCTGATTTTTTTGGTCATTTCGTCCTAACATCTTCAAGAGGCGGTGCGATTGTACCCACAAAACAGCGAAGTGCAACGGGTTGCTTGGCCTATTAGCACATAATCCCCTGAAAAAGTTACCTTCCCAAAAAGGAAAGGATCGTCTTAGAACCATCCATTTTCAGGGGCTATGTTGAATTTCTGGGGTAGCCGCGGGTAACTTCTGAAAATGGATGGTTGGAAGCTGAAACGTCCTTTTTGTGCCTATTTTTATTTTTTTTGGCTGTTAATTTAGGGAGTGTACCATTGGAGAAAGCATGAGTTGTTGAGTTCTAAGATTCTATCCTTTAAACCTTTTTTCTTTAGCATGCAACAGGCCGCACCTGCACCAGCCTTGTTAAGTCTACAATTGTGAGTCCCATGTTTATGTAAACATGAAACATCGTCCCTAGCCTGAAACATCGGAAAAAAGAAGACCCTTCCCACAGGGTGGGCCCGTCAGCGGTTGTAAGTAGGGGCCCCATAACTCCACTTATATGGGTTATAACCCCAGTTACCCGCCCATTTATTTTCGGCCATTGATAGAGGTTATAAGTTGTAAGTTATAAGTTATATGTTATAACTGGATTTATAACGATCGGTTCGGGGCCCACCTTCCCATGGCTTGTTATCAGCTTTTTTCAAGCATTACCTGGGCTCGCATGAATCATCGGTTGTCAGCCTTACAGGCTTTTCTGACCCGAAAAGGTGGTGGAGTAAGCTTGGCAAATCTTTGGATCATCGTCCCTTACACCCCAAACAGACCATTTAAATGTCCTGCCTTTTTTTCCTCATGTAACTCAACAAAAGTGCTGAACCTTTAGGAGCCAAGTTTTGCCTAGTAAGGGAATTTCCTGCAAAATCACCGTAATTCAAGTTTAGGAATCATAAGCAGTTTGCCCAGATCAATGGCCTCTCAAAGATTGCCTCGTTGCACGGGAAATTTGGATACCTCTATGCGAAAGCCAAACCTGTAGAAGTCCACGAAAAGGTGGGTAGAAATGGTTTTCAATTTGTCATCGTTAGCATGCCTCATAGAAACGTCAAGTGTAATTATTTTCCAGTCTTAGTAATGTGGGGTAATCAGTGATTATACAGTCAAAACATTGGCCCCTGAAAGTAGAACCACTTTATTCACTAAAACCCCTTTACTAATCGCCACTCCACACTATGGCTAATTGGTTGTATCATGTTGTATCTACCCCCCATGAAACCACCCATGAAAACTCATCAGCAAAACCTGGCAGATTGGCAGCAAAACCATCAAACTGCTGAAACCTCGTGGAGGGACCGAAAAAGCAGCGGCCGTTCCAAGCGGCGAAAGAGAGCCTGTGGAGCTTGATTTACAGGCAGTGTAGGCCTAGGTGGTTTCAAATATATTTTATTTTCACCCCTGTTTGGGGAAATGATCCAATTTGAAGAATATTTTTCAATTAAGTTGAAACCACCAATTAGAGGCTGGTTGAAATCTACCAGCGCGACTCGCGTATCTTTCGAGAAAAGGTGGTGAAAACCGCTGCATGAGCTGTACAGAGTTTTATATTTTTAGGATTTAGTTTTCTGAAGGCACTTTTGAAGTTGATGTCGTTATGTTCTGCCATGGTATTCCTCATCTATTTGGAGAAATGGTTGAAACTTGTTCAATCTGTCTCAAGCAAATCTGAGTAGATGGCTGTATCTCTCTCACGATGACAAACCTGAAACTGGGAAGTTGGAGATGCTGGATGTTTTGAGGGGTTTGTAAATGGAAACAAGGTCCTCCACTGATTTCGGGCTGAAATAATCCCAGTTACCCATTGATGTTCGGGGCCCCATCCACCTTGAAGGTGGTTCCTGGCATTCAGGATGTCTTCCCTTAAGGATATCCAAATACGATACACTCCGGGATCAACTAACATATCTCTGGCTGGAAAATTGGTTCCCTGGATTTGTTTTCGATGTATTTCCGGAATTGAAATTGGGGATATATTCCAACATTGCTATGTGATTTTACCAGAGGGTAGAATGAAATACATGTAAGTACTATGTTCACCTATGTTCCATTCTATTGACCAACCTAGACTTCACAGGCGAAAACTCACGTGCCTTGCTTCCAAGTCCAGAAACTTGTTGATTTTTCCCGCTTGGATTGTCCCGGACGTTGCTGACCAGTGATTAGAAAGTGGTTCGTAAGCCAAATACACACTCGTATATATATAAGAATAGCCATGGACCAAATCCACCACGTTGATATATTTTGGTGGAAGAAAACCAGGAAAAAAGGGGCGGTGTTCTAATATGGCTACCTTTGCGAATCACTCATGGGAAACCTCTCAGAAACGCAACGAAACCTTCGCCATCGCAGAAAACCTTCAACGCCATGATTGAGGGCTCCTCTCGTGAGAAGGCACCCGTTTTTTTGGGGAAAAAATGGAATGAGATTGGAAGACCCTGGTAGACTTGGGGGACAATGTTGAAACAAGTTTCAATGGTTTTAAGTGGCTCAGGATGGCAGTGCCAAGACGAACATCGTTATCCTCCTTACAGATATCGATGGGATGAAAATTCGTCCTCATATTTAACGAAAAGCGCCGCAAAGTACTGAGGTTGGAGTTGAAGAAAAAATTGCTTCAATATCTTCAAAGATGCTTCCCCCTTTATGGTACTATAGCTATCCCTCCCCTGAAACCTCTAGGGCTAGGAATATGTAAGGAAGGATTATGAAAAGCAGATCCCAGTGAAAACCCTATTACTCCAATGAGATCTATGAGGGTGGATTATTTGGGTGTGGGACGCTGTGACAATGGGGCTGCTGAATTGGGGGGGGGGGGGGATTTTAGCACAGTTCTGTCTAAGTGGGAGGGACAACTCGACAATACGAAAACTAAGTAAAATCACCCATCAAATGTGCCTTTCAAATACGCTTGATTTTGTTTTCCCCTATCTTAACACACAAACTAGGTTCGAAAAAGGTGAATTTGCAGGTGATATACATTTTTACACTGGATTTTGTAAATGTATTTATATATATATATATATTTATTTATTAATATATAAAAAACATAATCACAAACACATATTTGTTTTCGAGGAAGTCCTGGATTTTTTAGAACTTCTTCCCTGATTCTAGGTGGTGGATTCAAATTTCCCCAAATGTCCGCAAAATGCTTTCGTCATGATTCTAATGTTTTGTTTCTTGCCCCTAATTGGGGAGATGATCGAAATTGACGTAGATTTTTACAAAAAGATTGGGACCACCACCTAGCAAAGATTTCCTGTCATACTTTTATGAGAAACTAGTGAACAAAAAGACCTGCTTTGGCAGTGCCCGAGGCTCGGGATGTGGGATTTCAAACTCAACCCCTCATGTCCAGTGCTTTTTTCAGGTTCTTGTAACAGGGTGGTAGGTCCTACCACATAATCGCCCGAATTGGCATCGAATTGGCAGTTTTTTCCCTGCTTATATACCAAGTATAGTATTGATTGCCTTGTAGGGGTATATAATCCCTACTACCTATTTATAGAACCAGAACAATCCAAGAAACCCTTTCGGGGATTGGGACCCAATAAAATCAATAAACATCCAGTTTTTTTAAAGGTGTATCAAGGCGGTTGATTTTTAAAAGGTACTATCCCAAGGGTTTTCCCACCATTTTCTAGGTGGTTGTTTCAAATTTGTTTTTTATTTGCACCCCTATTTGGGGAATATTTCCAATTTGACGAGCATATTTTTCAGATGGGTTGGTTCAACCACCAACCAGTTTTCTCTATGATCATGATTCATGATTTTTGTTCTGCCTTGAGTGTATCCAGGCTTTGGAGATCGTTCAAAGGCATCCAGGCATCTTGGCTGCTGGCCCGGATGTCAAGGGCAACATGCTGCAGGTGCCATGACGGTGAAATCGAAATGGACTTGGAAAACAACAAAAATCCGCTTGACTCGGGGAAGTGTTGGGAAAGCATGGAGAAAAGACGTAGCTGTTTTTCAAAGTTGTTTTTGTATGTATGATTGGTTGAATATGCTTTCCTGTAAGAAGGTGTTTCATGTTTTGCTTGAAAAATAGGTTGTATCATTTGCAACCTGCAACCTGCAGGTCTTTCTGTTTTTTATTGGAGTGGAGGTGGTGGAGCAATTTCAGATGCGAACCTCTCCTTCCCAATATGCGAACGGTGAGTTGGTGGAGGGGCTGATGTCTGGGTGAGGTTGGTGAGAAGGCCCTCCTGGAACTATAGGAATCCAATGCAGGTTTTATGACCTGAAAATACTCCCATAGATTTAAGGTTAAAAAACACTCCCAAAATTTAACATGGAACCTGAAAATAACGGTATCCAATTTTGGACTTTCCTTTTTTTCAGGGACTTATGTTCAGCTTCCATGTTGAATTTCGGGGGTGTATTAAAAGATAGCGCCCAACAAAAACTTGGCCTTTAGGATGTGTTTTGTTTTTGTTGGTGAGATGCAGATCACATAGATCTTACTGTTCATAGCTATTTGTATGGACTTAAGGTGGTACAGGATATGTCATAAGATATGTCATTGCTATGATGATACCCTGGGTAAAAATCGGGATGTGTTTCTCCCCGTTCCATAGGATCCGTGAGTACTGTATAGATGTTCCTACTAATTTACCATAGATTTAAGCCATTCATGGGACGGCAAAATCTACCAGTTTTATAAGAGCCTACTTTGAGGATGGAAGAAATCCCGCACCAGTTGATATGGTATAATATACCCATCCTTTACAGGGTTTTATGATATTTATGCATCAACAGTATCATCTCTATAGTTGTTTCCATCTCTGCTGTTGGATGTCACCTGTCACTTCTCCAACTTTCCCTAGCGGCGAAAGGCTGATGTGGCATCGACTGCCATCAACGCAGCAAGGACGGACGGCTCCAATTTACAGCCCCCGAAAACTAAGATGACGAGCTGGAAAATCCACATGTTCACATATAGGAAATACCATCTTCTTTCATGGTTGTTTTGCCATTGTCATTGTTAATTTTAAAAGGGGGTATATATGGATGTTTCTGAAAATGGTGGTACCCAACAACTATTGGTTTTCCTACTAAAAATGATCATTTTAAGGTGTTTTGGGGGTACCACCATTTTAGGAAACACCCATATACTTTCATGGGAATTTAAGGATTAAATTTCGATACACCCAGCTTGATATTTTCTGAATAACCAGAGATTCAGATGGTATCCAAAGGTCCAAGCATGGTGGGTTTGGGGTGAACCACTTCTTGGGCATAATTTCCATGCAATTCATCATCCCAGTAAGCAATGAAACAAGGGTCCCTGGTTGTTTAGGACATATATAGGGAATGAAATCTCACCCAATTTTTCCGGGATTATTTCATAAACCATTATAAACCATACCATCCGTGGGACTGGTATATTTGTCTACATTTACCATACAAACCAACCAAATGTAGGTAGATATACCATACATGGATGGTATGGGTAAGGATCCCTATTGAATAACCAGTATTTCATGGAACGTATCCGAAGGTTCTTTTCGTGGCGGTTTCGTGGGGGGATTGTATTGGCAAATACTGGCATCAAATGGGAATTTAAGGGGCCCAACCCACAATATTACTCCCTCTCAGGATACTTCCCTTAAAACTAACATGTCCCCTAAAAATCAATGGTGGGAAGATGTATTCCCTACTGATATAGTCCATTTTTAGGGGACATGTTAGTTTTCGGGGGTGTATGTTGTTTTTCAGGGATCATGATCAGTGTCCCTACATAATTCCCCCATAAAGCCGGCTTGCTATTTCCCAGAGGGTTTTTTTTCATTGTGGGCGGTACTATTTCCATGACCCTGTCTCCAAGAAATAGTAAGACATGGAAAATGAGAGACTATAAAGAAACTATATTTTCAATGGGGCTCATGGTGTACTTCCATGGGGTCTTTCAGGATCCCTCCACCTTTCTCACAAATTCCTCCAACCAACCCCCCAAAAAAGACTGACTGAATGACGTTTGCCACGCACGCAACGCGTGCAGCTTGAGAGTCCAGTCCTCCAGGGGTCAAGACGAGGTGTTTTTTGTGTCTCGTGACTCTAGGTGCTAAGAATGAAGAAAGCTATCGGTGGATAAGCTACAAGGCCGAATTGAAACACCTGCATTAACGAAAAGATAAATATTAGCTGCTAAATCTTCCAATCAATAATAGGGTACAAGTTTTTTTTCCGGGGCATTTTCCCTTCCCAAATTTCAGTGGTGTACATATCCCTTCTTTACGGAAGTGGAAATGTTACCTACCATAGTAAACTCAAGCCAGTTTTTTCCAGCACCTTCCACTCGAGATAACCTACACTCCCTGAAACTAAGATAGCACCTGAAAATAGACCATCCCAAAAGGAAATTTCATCTTCCAACCATCCATTTTCAGGTGCTATGTTAGTTTCAGGTGCTATGTTAACCTTTAAAAGGGATGGCGAGTTGACACCCTGTACTTGGAGGATCATCTCAGTTAGTAAGCCCCACTTTTAACTAAGCCATGGAGTGAGTTCGGCCAGTTGGTTTCGGGGTCCCACAACAAGCCGATCCGGAAAAGGGGACGTTCCAAACGATCACCATGGGTTATTTTAACCGCGTATCCAAGTCCTGGGATGATCCTCCAACCGGAATCATTTAAGCACCCTTTGAAAGGAAAATAATTTTTTACCCCGTCCGAAACCGCGCGCATCTGAGATATCTCAAAAAGGTTCCAAGCTTCCATATTTAGGTCCACGGTTTGCATATATTTGCCTATTGATTTCCCGTATCCCATAGGATCCATTGGACTGGTTTGATTGATTTTGATTGTAAATAGTAAATGTAGCTAAATATACCATACATGGAGCATATGGGTATTAGAAAAAAACACATTCATGGATCCGCAAATACAACAGCCCCATTAGACCCCAAAACCATTTAAAAACTGAAGGCTTTAGTCAACTTTAGGGTTTGGACATATGGGTTATAACACCCTAAAGATGAGGCAAACGTGGTGTTCCCCATGGATCCAGTTGAATGGACCTTGCAGGAATCTGGGCAATCTCTTCCGCTGAGTGGACGATCTCCCGGGGAAAATTGGGTGGCAAAGGTCATGGATATAGACACACCAATGGATAGTCAAAATGATGATCCTTGGAATCCATGTATTTTCGGGTTTCACATGTGACTATTTGGAGGTATCTATGTTAATTTCGGAGGGGTTACATTGGATATGTTGGAATTTCATGTTGGATATCGGAGAAGTAAATTGGACTGAATTGGATATGGTGATTCTGATTCTTTTGGTAAGGACCTTCCTAGCCAGCCTTTTTTTTCGCGCCGACTTGCTGAAAGAAAAACGGCTGATGAGTTGAAAGGCAGTGCACCTTTTTTTAAATGTAGTTATGGTGAGAGGAAACCATTTTTGTGACAAGTTCTGCCAAAGGCAGCAGAAACACAGGAGCGCTCAGAAAGCGGGAACAAGTGTTTGCTGTTGTTGCTGCTCTCCAGGTGATCCGGTGGAAACATTTTTTTGTAATTTTCAGGTAGATCTCATTGATTTGTGATTGTGAAATCATTCTCCCTCTATTTGGGGCGAAAAAAAACATGCAGATTGTTTGTTTTTTCGGTGATACCTTGGAACTAAATGAAATTACCCTAGGGTTCATAGGATTCTGGGATGTATATTCGGCGTATTTTTTAATACGTGACACGCTTGAATTCTGAATTATGTAGGTCTGTATTCTTTTTGTGGTAAACAAATGTCGGCTAAATATACAACAATCTCACCAATAGTATGAGGTGATAGTGGTATATGTTTTCATCAATTTTGGTGTCTTTTGGCTGGGAAGGTGTCACGGCAAATCACAGATTGCTTTTTGTTTGAACAGGATTATTCCGGCGAAGAACGGATACCCTCCAGGGAATTAACATATCCCACCTGGGGAAAGGGAAAATCATCTTCAAATATGCCTTATCAGGGGGATATGTTAATTCCCTGGAGGGTACACTTGATAATTAATCTTCCAAACCAGCATGGAACCCGCAAAATCAGTTGTTTTGTGTCAGTTGTTGAGGGATGAATTTTTGACTTGCTGAAGAGGGGCTGAGCTTTCCCCGACCCATCGATGCCTTATAATCATTGTACATTTGAGCAATGAAAAAAAATCATTGATTATTTCCTGTACATAGGGGATGAAATTTACCCAGTTATTTCGGGATTATGCGCTTTTTTTGTCGTGGCTCATTTGTGTGGTGAATAATGGGTCCTGTATATGATCCCCCATCAGTTGGGAGGAAGGTATATAAGCATTGTCTTCCGTGTATGGTTGTCTTCAAGGTGGGCCCCTACCAGTTATAAGTTATAAAGTTATAAGTAAGGTTATACCTCTAACTCTACTTATAGTTCCCCACATATGTTCGGCCATTTATAGGGGTGATTTCACTCCATTTATAACACTCGTAGGGGCCGACCTTGTTTGATATACTAAACTACAGTGGACCGAACTGACGGTAGTTGTGCAAAGGAATCCTCCTCATTTCAGGGAATGCCAAGTTGCTGAAATCTGATGAACGTTGTTCGCTTCAAAGATTTTAGAGCCTCCAATATTTAGCCCATTTGTACTGGAAACCCTAAAAGAAAGGTCCCTTCCAATCAAAACAAAGGTCATTTGGGTTCCAGGTGCAGGTCATGTTTTGCAGAACTTGAGTGTGTCCTGACCTCCTTGCTTGCTTCCTTGCCTGTGGTTCGAAAAGATGTTTGAGATCATGGAAGGAATCGTTCCTTTTCGCCAAGGAATTTCAAAAAGCGATGTCAATATGATAGGTTGTTGGTATAAACCGTCATTTGCTACTGGCACATCTAATGACATTTGCTACCAGTCAAACTGCGGATACAAAAAAACCCATGGTTTCCATGGGTTCCTTGGATGACGATTTCAAGACTCGACCAAGATCTCTTTTTGGCATTTACTGTCCAAACTAACAATCTTACTCGAGTCTTTTCGAGTATTTAAAGATACTGTACCCCGAAAAGGTTTGAAAACTAGGTGGTGGTTTCAAAAATTGTTTATTTTCACCCCTATTTGGGGAAGATTCCCATTTTGACTAATATTTTTCAGATGGGTTGAAACCACCAACCAGAAAAGGATTGAATATTTTTTTGAAGTATTTGCCTTCCCAAATTGTTTGTTTCAAGAAACATGTAGAGTCAATGGAGTTGTTTTATTTTCATAGCCCAGCATTACATTAAACATTTGCTTTGAAGGGAATGCTATATACTCTATGGAAAGGGTCGATTGCATCTTTGATGGTGATGATTTTACTCAAGCTATTTGTAAGAGATGTTTTTGTGTTTGTTGGTAGGGAAATTCTGTAAGCAGCTGAGAGTAAACAGCTTTCGGAATGAACTTCAGTCATGGTGTCTCTGATCTCTGGGTTCTAATTGAATCTAAATGATGCATATAACAGAAATGGATATATGACATACAGAATACATCAACAGCTACAGCATATTCATGGTCTTTCTCAAACTTCTTCTATTCAAAGAAATTTCAGTTCACCCCAATATTCTCACCATATGATGACACCAAAAGCCCAGTATTGCTTTGCTTGGTTTCCATCTTGACATAGACGCTGCTCCATGTGTGCTACGTGGAGATCTTGGTGCCATGACGTTGTGGAACCCAATCAGGAGAGTGCATTTTTGAAATGAGTGTTGTGCCCATGATGCCATCTACCTTTTTAATTAGCTGTATCCCATAGAATCCATGTATGGTATATTTTTTACCTAGATGAAACCCATAAAAAATCAACCATGCATGTAGGTACATATATATGTCCCATGGTATGGTATGGGCCCTAAGAATCCTGACCCCTCAAAAATGGCTATTTTGAGGACCCGACCCCTGCTATACAGGTTCAAACCCTTCCATTGGAGGGTCCAAGGATTCTTAGGGGGTATAGATATTTTTGCCAATGAAGCATGCGCTCCATTTTTGAGAAACCTCGGCATCACATCGACGGCATCTTTATTGAGGCCTCGACCTGGCAAAGTCGAGGTATTCGCTGGGGCGGTTTCGGATGAGGGGATCCTTGGGCGCAAGGATTTGTTGAATTCGTGACTTTCTTTACGGATTCTACCCATGGGATTCATCACCATTGTTCACCACCATTTGGGAATAATATTTGTGAACTTTTTCCAAGCATCGAACAAGCAAATCCAAGTGGGTTTTTGCGTCAACGTGGGAATTACGTGGGAAGCTTAGATTTCGTTAGGAAACAAGTTGCACCTGGAATCACCCTGGAAAGTTGTTCAGATCATATGAGATACAAAAAAATAAAATGATGGGGATTTGGAAATTGGAAAGGCCGGGAACTCCGGATTACAATATAAGTAATTCTAGGGTAATCATTTTGAAATTTCAGGAAAGTCAGCGATTGTATTTTGATAGATTCTGATGAATTGGTGTATGACGGATTGATTAGTTGCAAAGATGGAGATTGTTTGTTGTTCTGGATTTTTTTTTTCTTCTGTTGAAACGTTCAACCGATTTTTTCACATGTTGGTGTCATGTGAACGTGGTGAGCTTCGTTAGCTCGTGGAGAGCTAGGGTGGTTTCGCCGTTGCGGCCGCCAGCGCGTTGGTTTATATGTTCCAAGAAATCTCCAACAGGACCCACTGAACGGAGCCCTAAACCTCAGTATCTAATAGCTCTAGCAACTTCCTTAGGGGTCCGTTGGTAAGGTCCCTTTCAATTTTTCATGGATATGTGCATCCTCCAGGTGCCCATCGCCGGTGAAGTCATTAGTCGACGACCCAAGGGGGCCGCCTCACGTGCACATCATAAGGCGTGACCCGTCACGGCGGGGGTAACCGGGGAAGAAAGGGGCCCGGGGTTCAAGTGGCAACTGGATGATGTGGGGGATAACATTGATTGCATAAGTTTTCAAAGCATATGCGTATATACAGTAGATGATATATGTCTGTCTATGTTTGTTTTTATTTGCATGATTATTTTGGTTTCAAAGACTCTAACATGTTATATTGTAAATTCAACTATAAAGGGTGTGGTGTTGATTGTTTATGAAATCTGGTTTCAAGTTCAGATTGCTTGCAAAAAATAACACTCCGGTACACTTAATACTATTTCACAGTTTGCTGGAAATCTCTCATTTTCTCGGGGATATGGTGGCTTCAAGCATTTGTTTTTTGATTGTTCACCGATTTTCATCCCAGAAAGTGGGGAAGATGCAGAGCCATTTTTTTCAATGGGGAGGGGACAAACCATGTTCAAACAACACCTACTTGGATGTCCCAGGAGGCTAGTAGAAGGTTAGTAAGTGGCTTATAACCTCAATAATTATACAAATTATAAGTAGGTTATAACCCATTTACTAACCATTTACTATCTTCCTGCGACATCCTAGTAGACTTGTGTTCCATGATTTCACAAACAAATATTAGTGTTTGCTCTGGTCCAATGAACCCAACCGAGAATTTTGAGCGTCTTACGAACGAATTGAAGCGTCAAACAATTTGGTGGAAATATGATACCGTTTCCCCTCAAATCTAGCGAAAGCTGAATGAACTTTGCGTTTTTTTTAAGTGAAGCATAATGACTAGGTGGTGGTTTCAAATATGTTTTTTTCATTTTATTTTCAGCCCTACCTGGGGAAGATTCCCATTTTGACTATATTGAAACCACCAACTAGATAATAAGCTCCGTGTTTTATCGTTGTCCAATTGTTTGTTCCCTTATAAATTGGATCTACCCACACCGTGGATTCCACCCACCAACGGGATTAATTTCATTTCAGTGGGGGAATCCCGATATACCTTTATTTGCCACTGTTAATTACTGGGAGGGGGGCCCCGATCCAACTTTGAAGCACCCAAATCATGTGGAAATATTCCGACCTTTTGGATTTTTGTCGCCCAAATCACAGAGACCCTGGGAGTTTTTTTTAACATTCCCTAGTGCTCCAAGACCCTTGGTGAGCGTGTATGACTTGGGCAGGTTTTTCAAGGTCAAAAATACTTCCTGAAAAAGGTAGTTACTTGGAGCGCTAGGGATTGACAAAACTATATGTCACTTGGCAATGAAACAAATCCCACCTTTCCCGTGATTGTTTCAGAAAATTTGAGCAACATTGAGGAGCCATGAAGTTCACTTTAAAAAAAGATCGGACAGCGTTAGGGGCCCTCAATTAGAGCAATTGAATTCTAAGGGCTGCTGGTTGTTCCCATGGTATGTGGGAATTATAATAAACTGGGTGGTGCAGGTGGGCGGTGCAGGTGGGCCCCTAAGTTAAGTTGAACTTATGGAAGATATAACTTGAGTTACGAAGTTAAGTTGAAGTTAACATAACTCAAGTTAGTCCAATTTGTAACTCAAGTTATAACTTTCATAACTTTTTACCGGCGTTTTTTTTTTCCAAATTTGCACCGATTCATCTTTTGGGTGATTTTTTGGGTGAAACATATTTTTTGCATTCTGCAAAGGCAAAACGTGCAAGTCACAGCAAGCAAACGATGGTTTCTTCATTTTTGGACCACCATCCTGGCGTTGCCACGATCTTCAACGCACTGTGCGGCATTTTTCTTGCGTTTTCTTTTTGAAAGATTTGCTGGCCCGGACTGCTGCCAGTCAGCCTGTGCACGTCTCAGGATAAAACTCTGGATTTTGTTGTTTTAGGAAACACATGGAAACACAAAAAAAACACATGCGCGTTTCCAAGAACCCGTCCCTTCAGGATAGAAAACACATACGCGTTTCCGAGATTTTTGGGGCGTATGATTGGAAACACATGCGCGTTTTCACGTTTATTTTGAAAACACATATCCAAAAACTCACCTTCAGTCTTACCTAGGAAACACAAAAATTATACATACGCGTTTCCCAGTTTGTTTGTGGTCACATTGTGGAAACACATGCGCGTTTCAGTGTTTTCACCTGACAAAACTAGAAACACATACGCGTTTCTTGTTTTTCTCCTGGAAACACAGACGCGTTTCTAGTTACTAGCCCCCTCCTTTCCCACACACCAGTCAAAACACTTTTCTGCAGCTCGAATCCTTTCAGAAAAACGGACGTTGATTGAAAAGCCCGGTGCTGCGCAGCAACATTCGCGGCATCAATCATTTGCTGAGACGACCTGTGCTATCGTCTTCCAAAAGAAAGTATGGAAAAGATCTCCAATCTTGCATAGACGCGCGCTTCTCTGAAGACTGCGAATCTTCTGCCATTGGAGATACGCCAGGGTCACTTTGAGCCCGAAACAGTAGACAGATGGGTTTGTCACACACACTGTTAAAATTTTCGACCTCGTGAACTAACTTTCATAACTTATTTCAGAACTTTTCCCGTTTGTTTTGTTAACTATAGTTATAACTTTTAACTTCACAACTAAATTTTAAGTTTTATAACTTTTCTGAAGTTATGAAACAAGTTGTCAACTTACAACTCAAGTTTGACCCATGTATAACTTAACTTATGATGATTATAACCTATGTTATATTTAAGGGGGCCCGCATTGTGGCAACTCAAATATTTTTTATTTTCAGCCCGAACCCTGGGGAAATGATCCAATTGCACCAATATTTTTCAAACGGGTTGGTTCAACCACCAACTAGTAAAACAATATCCCGATTAAACAACCAGTATAGTGGAAAGTTAAGGCCGGTTTTTTTTTCGCGTGGCTCTTTTTTGGTACACGCAAACATATCCCCAAGTCGAGTCATTCCACGAATGGTTCTTAGATTTGTTTATTCAGTGATTTTTTGCGGGTTGTACCTTGGCAAATCACCATGTTTCACCACCATTCAAGAGAATATTATGTTTGGGATGGTTTTTTCCAAGCATCGAAGTTAAGCAAATCCAAGGGTTTGCTTTTTGCTTCATCCGATCCGCTTCATCGGGAGGCAATTTCCTCCCACCATGAGGGCGAGGCTGGATATTTTTGTTGCTGTGGATCATCCCATTTACTGTAGTAAGTGGTGTGAATAACCATGGTGATCGTTTTCGTCCCCCAAGGATCGGGCAACATTTCCCTTATAAATGGCCTTCTCATGGCTTAGGATCACGGGGGTTCAAGTCATTGGACCAAAGGAGTCCTTTGCTCACTGGAGGAGTCCTAGTTTACGGCAGTATTGCCATGGGATCCATGGCATTTTGACCTACATCAATGGTCGATTTGTATCGTAAATTCGTAGGTAAATATACCGGACCAGTTCCATAAATCTTAATTGATTTTTTTTCGAAATCCAGGGGTTGCAGCAGGTTCAGGTTGATAGTAGGTTCCCAGTATTTACTGAAGGGTTTGATTATATAATATAATGCAGATATAATAATAGTATCTAAAAACATCAAAAAAAAACGTTTTGTTGTCACTCCGCCAATGGCTAAGCTTCAAACTTTTGGGAATTGTATACGACGTAGTATTTGTTGGGAAATATCGCCAAGTTTACCTTGATGGATGAAACTATCACCCTGAAAATCAATGGTTGGCAGATGAATTTCCTTTTTGGATGGCCTATTTATGGCGGTTTTGTTACTTTCATGGAGTTTAGGCTGTTTTTATTTTGCTCACAACAGCTTCCTGCGCGTTTACGTCCCTTTCCCGTTAGGACGTGACACGAGAGGTGCAGAAGGTGGTACGATTGGACGGTAGGGGTCACCCTGGAAGAACGACAGGTGGTTGGCTGTTTAAGTTCACTTTTTTTATAAGTAGTCTTGGGGTGGTTACCCTCCCTGAAACTAACCGTTCGCACCTGAAAATGGATGGTTAGAAGTTAGAATACTAATTTCCTTTCCGAATGGCATGTTTTCATGGGTTATGTTAGTTTCAGAGATGGCTATAGATTTCTGATATTCGGTAGAATCCATGTGTAACATTTACCTGCATGTTTGGCTGTTTTTTTGGAAATGTAGCTAAATGTAGTCCGGGGAATTAACATGTCCCAACCAAAGGTATGCTAAAAGATAATTAAAGTTTTGGAGGTGTTTCTCCCAGAAACTGTCATATGAATGGATTCCTCTACTCAAAAAACGGCCATACTTTTTGAAGCCGCAGACACGTTGCATCAGCATTTTGGATATCCTTTTGTCAACTTTCCAGGGTTTATATGTAAAATATTCTAGCCACCTGCAATGTCAATCAAAATGTGTTATGGTGATCTTATCTCCTTTGAATCATGGGAACCTAGGGGTACTGACTCTCAAGAATTTACCCATCGCACCACAGGTGTTTCACCTATTGGAGATGTTTGGAACTCCTGGTCCAAATGGTCGATATACAGTATCTACAATTTACCTCTCTATTTTGATACCATCAAAACAAGGCAACCATGAGTGAATCTTCCAGTACGCTCATGTGGACCCATTTTGGGCATTATATTATCCAATTCATGAAACTCATCAATGAGTCACTTAGTCATATATACATGTAACTTGGGTGTGATTTCTAAAAACTGTTGGAGATTTTGGGGGGCAGTGAAAAAAATACAATACCCTCCCTGAAACTAACATAGCATCTGAGAATACGGTTTCTCAAAATGAAATTAGTCCTCCAACCATTAATTTTCAATTTTCAGGGGCTATGTCAGGTGCAGGGAGGGTAGCTACTGTATGAAACGATCAAACCTTTCCAAAAGCCATTCATTTTGAATGGAGGTTAAAAACTCATTTGAGCAATGACCAGACCTATAAAACCTTGGGTATTTGCTTACTTATAAACCAATATACTGAAATGTCATAACCTATACCATCCATTTGACTGGTATATATATATATATACACCTACTAATTTACGATTAAAATCAACCATTCATGTAGGTAAATATACCGGTCCCATGGATGGTATGTCATAAGGGTTTTTTTGCCGTTGCACGTGGGCCGCAGATTTCTAAGGCCCCGCCAAGATCAACTGGCTATGCAAGGCGCTATTAGAAAAAAACGTCAAACACAACGTGGAATGAGACTCGGTGCGAGGTCGTGGTGGTTGTGGGTTGTTTGTTTTGTTTCTTGTTGACTTGTTTAGGTGTGGTGTTGGTAGTAAACATAGGAATATGATAGATAGATTATACAGATGATTATAGATAGTGCAGAAGTGAATATACAGAGGGCTACAATTTGCTGCGCTTGATTTGGTGTTGCTGTTGTTTGTCACCAGGTATGGGGTAATGTTTGTTTGATGGTGGTTCAATGTTTGTTGTGTTTAAGGATGATGTGATTGATGCGCCTTGATCTTGACAGCTATGATTGTAAGTTTACACTTCGAGACCTTTGTTCTAAGAGGAAGAGCAGCAGGAACAACAACAAGAGGAGGAACAAGAAAAGGAGGAACAAGACCAGAAGAACAACATGCAACATGTCAAGTGTGGGTTGTTTCATGCCTTTTCAGGTTCCTTTTCGGCAACATGTTCCAATGTAAGGCCCTTCAGATGTCATTCAACCTTTGAAAGAGTTGATTGATGGATTTGATTGAAATCCTTTGAGCAGAATTGTTACCAATGAGGGTTGAATAGATGGTTATGAACCACAAAAACTCATGTGCTAATAGGTTATAGAATTGTCTCATACATAGAAAATATATTTTGATACGATATATTACTATGAGGGTCATTTAGTTTAGTTTAGAGAGATGATGGCTAAAAAAGACCTAGGATTCAAACGCAAAAGTACATGAAATCAAGACAGCGTCACTCAGATCATGAAACAACCAAGAAGTCACGGAAAGTTATGTAGCTTGGGTGGGGTTTGGAACGCCACTGATCTGATTCGTTCCTTCAGGCGTTGCCTTTGCTGCGTCGCAGAGCCATGACTTCTGCACAGTTCCTGGATATCGTGTGCAACAATAGGCGAGGTGATGCCGTGATCCAAACTAGGTGGTGGTTTCAAATGTGTTAATTATTTCCATCCCTACTTGGGGAAATGATCCAATTTGGCGAGCATATGTTTCAATTGGGTTGGTTCAAAAAAACACCAACTTGTAAAGAAATGAAAAAATGGGAGATGACTCCTATTTCTGTTTTCCGGCTGGGTAACTTGCAAAAATTAGGAGGCCCCTTTTGACAGTTATTTTCACCTAGGATTCATTGTTGGGAAGGTGAAAATCTGAGTGAAAAAACGTACGCACCAGCGATGATGATTCAGATATGTTTCAGGTGATCAAATTTTCACGAAAAATAGCTTTATGGACTCGTGGTTGCCCAAACCCAGGCTTGTAAATACTCGAGTCATTTTTTTTGAAGGGGACCCAACCTAAATCTTCACTGACTCCAATTGGCCGGGCCCATGGATCTGTCTCAAAGCACTAAACACCAAGAAATCTCCCCTGGTAATTTAGGATAACTCATTTTAGCGTCCTCGAGCTATGCAACAGCAATATGTTCGCCCCTGAACATCAATGCTTCTCTAGCTCCCTACTACAATCACGAGCAAATGAGCAATTACCCCCCCAAAGTTTAACATAGCCCCTGAATGCCCCTGAAAATAGGGAATCCCAAAAGGAAACTCATCTTCCAACCATCCATTTTTCAGGGGCTAATGTTAAACATCCAGGGGGTATGTTGGGGGTTGAGCACCAACCAGATCAAGATGACATTTTTCTTTTGGAAGCCATTTTTTTCGCCGTTTCAGAGGCGAGCTGCCATTCGTTTTTTTTGGAGTCTAGGAACTCTTGTGTTTTTGGAACATGATCGCTAGGTAGCTACAGCCATGACTTTGTTCATGATGAGCAACATGTGGCAAGGTCTAAAACTGGATGGAGATGAATGAAAGCAGAGAAGTTTTCAACTGCCTTTAAAATTTTCTGCACCTCATGTGCCATTCATGGGTGTATATTCGGAAGTAACTTCAAAATAGGAGTATCAGAAATGCACAGTCCCTGTAGGATCTTTTGGAACTGCATGGATATAAAACCATGTTAACCAAAAATTAATCATTCATGTTTTTTTGTTTTTTTCGCGCTAAACAAATTGCCAGGGATCCCCAAAGGGGTGCTTCTTGGGGTTTCTGTAGAAAATGACCGTCACCGTTATGGATGTTATGTTTCAAACCTTGGGGACCTTCCCCAAAAAAAAATGAATTTGTTTCCCTCTTTAAAAAGTCATGATATAGAAAGTAAGCTTAAACCCAGTGGATCTTAAGGCCCCCCGCCCCAATTTTTGTTGGAATTGTTGAGAAGATGAACCCAGGTGAACCCAAGGTTTCAACCGTGTTTTACAGCTTGTTGGGCGGATGCTTCTCCTCCGAGACAGTGGCCTTCAGACTTCGCGAAAAAAACTTCTGGTTGTTTGACAACTACTTGGGGTTGTCAGCTTCCAGCTTGGCTTCGGCAGATGTCTCGCAGACTTGTGTTCCCATGATATCCACCGAGTCGATGCTGTGCAGAGTGGACTGGAGGGCTCGGTTCCAGATGTTCCAGCAAATCACAAATCTAGATGTTTTTTTTGTCTCCAAAAGCTGATGTCATCGTTTTTGCACTTGGAAACTGGGAATGGTCATTTTCCAGGTTTGCCGCCAACATCGACGATGTCATGCCTTGGGGAACTCAAATGGTAACTTGCAATATTGACGATAGCGAGGTTGGGGGTGATGATAGACCAGATGACACGGTTCAATGCACCCAAGCAATCATCATTAGGTGGTGGCAACTCAAATATTTTTTATGTTCACCCCTACTTGGGGAAGGTTTCCCATTTGACTAATATTATATATATTATTCAGAAGGGTTGGTTCAACCACCAACTAGATCATGGTTTTTCAAGACGTGTTCATTCTGAGTATACCTTTTTTGACTTGGAATCCTTTTTTTCTTTGATCTTCATAGTTCCACTGGCATTTTTATGGTCTTACGGTTTTAGTAGTGGGTAGATCCAATGGATTCTAAAAAGATGGTTTGGGGCCCCGTGGTTTTTGGGGATCGTTTCCAGCAAAGAATGCAAAAAGATTTCAGTAGGCAAAATCATTGGGATTTAGGAGCCCTCCTCTCATTTTTGTTGGAGATACATCCACACCCGTTTGGAAATCATAGTATTTTTTAGTGGATGATGGAGGTTTTGAAAGTGGATGTTGGATGATTTTGGGAGGTTCCAAGAACCCAGTGTTGTTGCTGATCTTGAAAGGATAAACTTGGATTCCTATGTGGCGTGCACGATGGAACTTGAGCTACCTTGCGTGTGTAGGAATGTATTTCAATATGAAGATTTATCAAGATGTGAATGATACCATGGATACTATTCAACCGTGTATTGAGGTATGAATGAAGATGAACACTGTTAATTGTTCCAGCCATATTGACCGCAAAAAATGTCATAAGTCACACATGTTTTTTTCCCAGATTCAATGGATTTTTGCAGGTTCTTGTGAAGAGTGGTAGGTAGCATATAATCACCCAATTGGCAGTATATACCGCTTACATACCAGGTATATATTGCCTTCTAGGGGTCAAACATCATCCCTACCACCCTTTACAAGAACCAGAATGATCCATTGACAGATTTCTTGACCACTGAGATTAGTATGCTCCGACAAGAGCTGGATGATCTGCAGCCACAACAGGTGCAGTCTGAAAAAACAACAAACCTGCAAGAGGCAGGTAGGTAGTGGAAGTTTTTTGATCCATGGATATGGCAAGGTATGACTTGTTATCTTTAATTAGTACCTGGACCCTCCAATGGGTGGTGTGAAAAAACCCTAAGGGGTTGCTTAATGGCACCCAAACTCCCATCCATTTGGCACCCCGAAAGGAGGGTGCTGGTATACGTATCAATTGTTGAATCTACACCCTTGAAAACCAACATGGATAGCCCAACATAGTTGCTTTTGACGAAAAAGGTGACTCGATCCTTTCAAGCTCGGCATCAACATGTGGAGAGGTTTTTCCAATCATCACTAGGTGGTGGCAACTCAAATATTTCTTCATTTTTCACCAATATTTTTCAGATGGGTTGAAACCACCAATTCGTCTGTGAATATTCCATGGAGCATTTGTTTTTTTTTCTCGGATTTGTGGCAAGCTGGAGGGGGTGGGTTTTCATCCCATCCGTTTGCTTTGCAACAGACATGACTTTCTTTGTAATTTTCATTGGAGTCGTCTACTGTAGAAGGCTCCAAAAGTGTAGCAGGTGCATCAATTGCAGCAATGCGATCTTTGGCGTCGTTTCGCCGACTCCGACGACGAGGTACTGTTTTGCAGTCCTGGATTTTTTTTGTGTTGGATACAAGGTGGGCCCCCTACCAGTTATAACATGTTTTAACTGTGGTTATAAACCCTATAAGTATAGGGTTATAACCCCAGTTACCCATTTATGTTCGGCCATTTGTAGGGGTTATAAGTCCATTTATAAATGGTACAAGGCCAACCTTGTAGGATCCATGGGACTGGTATAAATTTGGCCTGGGCAAATTATAGCGACCTCAACCGAGATGACCCGAAAATGTGGTTGAGTAAGGGAAATACCTGCAAAATGCATTTTATTCAAAGTTTAGGAATTATCCATGTATGGTGTATTCTCCACATGAAAACCATATAAAAATCAACCATTCATGTAGGTAAATATACCAGTCCCATGGATGGTATGGGTAAGTATATGTCGTATATTTATACCCATACTCTGGGTGTGGCCACCTCCCAGTAAGAGTGGCTGAGTGAAGGTTTAGCTGGGGGTCGGTTGATGTTTTATTGGTTTGCATGTGGGGTAAACCTGCCAGTTTGGTTGGTTGATGTGTATTGTTGAAATCATTAAGCACAATTATCATGGTAATTGTATTTTCTACCTGCAGAACAACAACATTCCAGGTTACCATAGCACCAAGTTTCCGGAAACATTTGTGAACACGATACCATGGGAACCCACGTTTCCCTCATTTATAGAGGTTATTTCACCTGTATTTCTAGGGATTGTATAAAGCTTTCATTTTTCATGGGCACTTGGGGTCCAAGGGTATAGACTTCATTGCAAGACATTGAAGGGAGCGAGGTTTATGGGCTTACAGAAGGCATGATGTGACTTTTCCTGATCCTCAATGAGAACTGGTTAGAAACTCGTGTCAAATCCCTATCACAAGAGGAAACCTACACATGTTGGGATGAAATGATTAATATGTTAAAAAAAGCTACTAAACTAGGTGGTGGTTTCATTGTTTAAAATGTATGCCCTACTTCAGGAAACGCTCTAATTTGACAGATTTTTTGAAGTGAGCGGCTCAACGGAAATCCTACCTTTGTTTTCCCAGTGATTTGCAGCTGGATGAATTCTATCATAACTTGACAAGATTAATTAGTTGTCGGTGAAGCTTGACAAGATAATACTACCAACACGAGCCTAGATGGGGATCCCAGCGGTATACTCCAAGGATATGGGTTTTCTTAGATTTGGGGGTACCACGAACTTCAGTCTCACGAAAGGATTTTTAAGGGTTGAAATCATGACTGGTCAACCTACCCCGCACCTTAACGTACCCCCTTAAGAAACAAGAGCTTAATAATGCCTTTATTAAGGAACCAATGGTTACATAGCAAATCTTCAAGGATTCTCAATAGAGAGGACTTAAAGAAAACCTTTTTGAGTTGAGTAGGTAGAAGTTACCCTCCTGTAAACTGACATAGCTGGCTGGAAAATCCCCATTTTCAAGAGGAAATACATCTTCAAAGGGTCCATTTTCCATTGCTATGTTAGTTTACCGGAGGGTAAACCTTTTGTTATAGGGGCCGTAGGTTTTGCCAAGGTCAACAAGCCCTTCAATCCACCAATGGCACCTTCCCTGGTCAGTTCCATCCACCGCCATACGCGCCACGCCACGCCACGCCACGCCCACAGTCAGCCTTGGTCACGGCGGCTTCTTCAGCGGCGTCCGGGGGGTCAGTCAAGCTGGAATGGAGGGAAAAGAATGGAAGGATTTGGGGAAAATGCACCCAGTAAACCCATCAGATCCACTGGATCTGAAACTGACATACTGTTTGATGGTTCAGAAATCCTGCACCCTGTAAACTAGCTGGTGGTTTCAATTTTATTTTTGTTCACCCCTATCTGGGGAAGATTCCTATGTTGACTAATATTTTTCAAAGGGGTTGAAACCACCAACTAGTGACATACTGTTTGATGGAAGAAACCCTGCACCCTGTAAATGATGGGAGAAACTACCAACCTCAACTAAGGACCCCTCAACTGTGACCGCCGGGTTTCTGGTTGCCATCAAACAGTAGGAACCTCTGCCCTTGGGGGGGAAGCCAAACATTTCAGGGGCTAACTAACTGTTAGTTTTATGGACCTTTTTTTGGGGGTTTGGGGAAAACCTCCAACTACCTCTTCTAGATGATTAAATCAAAACATACATTTTTCAATATTATGAATTGTGCTTGTCAAATTATAGATATTTTCCAGAAAATTGCCGCGTTTTGTTTTTTGATGACACATTATCATATTTATTATCCTGAGATTTCATGCTGTTTTGCCCAAAAAAGGGATACAATTTCTCAGTTCTCACCCCTTTCGATGGACTTTTCCAGACCCATCCACACAGCTTTCAGACCAACTTTTCGGACGGCGGCTGGATTTTCGAGGTGTGACCTTTTCCCCGTTGGTTGGTCACCCCAAAAGATGGTGAAACGTACAACAAAAAATCCTCCCCAAATCCCCTTAAGTCTATTCAAGTCGAGTCTGGATATTACAGTAATTTTCCGAGTTTATTTTGCTAGTGTTGATGGTGCAGTTGAGATATGAGTAGAACCTGTCCGGTACAGACTATAGGGGATACATTCTCCAACCCTCAAGTAGTGTTTCTTCACCATCAATACTGGATTCATCACATTTTGCTTGAAACAACTTGTAAAACAGGAGTTCATGTACCATTTTCCACTGGTTCTAAATGGGTGACTGTGGTTCTGACCCTACTTATCTCCCAGATGCCGTATGGTATATTAACAATTTTGTTTTCCGTATATTTACCATAAAAATCTGCCAAATGTCGGTCAATATATACCACTCCCATGGATTGTATGGGTTATAAGGGTTATTTCACCCCCATTCGTAACTGGATCCAGGGCACAATGATTCTGATTTTTCCAAGGCCCGGACGTGCAGCCGCATTCAAGGCGGCCGCCAAGGCGGCGATGCATGGCAAGGCGTTCTGGTGGGGTTTGGGTGTTCGGTTGGTTGGTTGGTTGGTTGGTTGGTTGGTTGATTGGTTGGTTGGTGGAAAGGTACCTGAGCAATGAAAAAAAAAGACAGTTCCATAGGGATTATATACATATTATATACTTCTCAGTTATATAGGGATTATCAAACAATCAGTATAATATATATATATATAAGGATCTTTATTAAACAACCAGTACGAGTGGAAAGGGTGGGTTTTTTGGGTTGGTGATAGGTGACTGTCGGGGCATCGTTTTTTTGTTTAGGTGACGTAAACATCCTGGATTTTTTTTTGAGATTCATTTTTTGGAAAGTGGATTTTGTGTGTCTGTTTCTTGCCCCAAACACTCTAATGATACGTAATTAGTAGGGTATATATATATTTAAACCAACGTTTTGGGTAGTAGTGAACCGGGGGGTGAATTAGGGACCCTCAATAAAGATCCAGTTGAGATGAAGTTGGGGGGATGGAATGAAAGCTTAATGGTATGATTTGGATGTGCACAGCTAGAAAAATTATATAAATGGATTGAACAATGAACAATGGGGCAATTTGTAGTAGTGTTTTATTGGTACATATTTCTTTATTACATTTGTATGGATCATGACAAGATGAACTGAAAAGTCAGGATGTACTACAGCTCCAGGGAAGTAACATATCCCCTACCAAGGCACTTGTGGAGATGATTTTGCTTTTCCCAAGGTGGGATATGTGATCGTTCCCTGGAGGGTACACTTCATTAAACATGGGACCCTTGAATCAGAGATATCTTCCAATGGATTTTCTTTTGATAGATCTTCGGCTTCAAGATTCAAGACCTGAAATCTAAAGCTGATTTCCTGTGAAAAAAACAATGGGAGATAGATGAAAACTCTCCAAATTATGTTGAAAAGAAGATGTAATTTCGGTATTTTTTTGAGTTGTTTTGCTTGATTGTAGACAGTAAAAGGAGAAAGATCTGTGTGTTTTTGTTTCCTACCAGCACCTTCAAAGGGGTGCCAAATGGTTCCTAAAGGGTTTCAATTCACCATCCCTTAGGATTTAATTGGCACCCCTTTGAAGGTCCAGGTAAAGAATTCCGTCCAAGTTCACCATGGAAAACCATACCATTTTGAAAACGTATCACTATCGTTCGCGAACGATTCCACCGGGATTGTTGGACCCATCATTACTTGCCATTTTCGACTTGCATATTATGCTTACCCAAATTGCAAAAGGTACGAAAGTACCGAATCAAAGCAGAGGTCACTGATGAAACATGGGGGTTTTCCTAAAATAGTGGTACCCCAATATGGATGGTTTACAATGGAAACCCCTATTAAAATGGATGATTTGGGGGTAACACCATTTAAGGAAACGCCCACATGTTACTTAGGGTATTTTGTACTTGAAGACTTTTCAGATTGCTAGAGTTAACTTGGATCTACCAACTCCCACCTAGGATGCCAGTAGACTTCAGAAAGGTTTAGTGTCTAGTTGGGATTTCCTACGCTGGATTACCAAGGGTGCTGGGGGGGAAAAAGCTTCTCAACAGATGGGAACCCAGGCGGATGGCAAGAAGAAGCGCAAGTTGGGCCCTCGGTTTTTGTTGTATCAACCCAGGCTCTGACTCAGCCAATGGCTAACTAGCTGGTGGTTTCAAATATTTTGTATTTTCACCCCTACTTGGGGAAGATTCCCGTTTTTACTAATATTTTCAAATGGGTTGAAATCACCAACCAGCCAACCTTTAAACTTCTGGAGTGTACATATCTAGTATAGGAAACCATGAAGTTTTAACGCTATAAACCAATGGTCCTTTGGCTAAGAAAGAGCTGGATACCCCCAATATGCATGTTGGTTGCAATTCAAGGAGAACAAAAAAAACGATCGAAGAAGTGAGCGATTCGGCTGAACAAAGCAGAATCCGGCTGTGTTGTGAAATCCCGGATCCACATCGAATTAACTGAATTTGTCAGTATTAGTAACATGAAAGATCCAAGCTCCTTTCCAAAACAAACATCCAGCAAGATATTCCAGTTTTACTAGGATAATTCGGCAGCTGGGCTTGGATGTGATCTGATGCATTAAAAACAACCACTGGTGGGTCCTTGAGGCTGTTTGTTTTTTTTTTTAGCAAGGTGGCAAAGTAGAAAATAAAAATACACATATTGTGATGTTTCGGCAAGTTTTTTTTTAAAATGGACAGTAAATACAGGCAACATTTTCATTCCATTTTTCGTGTGGATCGATCCTAACGAAATGTGGTCCTTCGAAGGGAGCGATTTTGGAGCTACCTGCAGGTTTCGATCAGCACATCTTAGCGCTAAGGGGTACTGGGATGTCCTGCCGGTACTTAGTAAATGGATGAAATAACCCCCTTATAAGTAGGTGGTAAATCCCGTAAACGGGTGAAACAAACCAACTTACTAACGATTGTTACGATCACTTCCAACCGGACACCCTAGTATTGGCATATGAAATAATCATTCCCCATATATACTGCAATTGGGTAGTTGTTCATCCCCTATTATGAGGTTGATTTTTTACGAATCCAACCCCCCAAGCACCATCGGCGAGTCACAGGAGGAGCAGTTCGGATGATGCACCTCGCAAGGAGCCTGAAACGAGATGCTACGTTGGATGGTTGAGAAATCCGGGGGTTCACCAAGTTGAATATAGTAATGTATATATATATATATACATGGTAGATGGGCTTTATACAGTTTATACAATTTACAGGGTTTAACATGATTTACAAGGTTTATATATGGTAAATGGGTTTTACATGGTATATGGTAAATGTAACATGATTTACAGAGTTTTATAGAATTTATACATCCAAACGGTGGTTGGTTGTTTGGGATTTCTGAACCATCAACAAATTCGCACCTGAAAATATAGGTTTTCCCATTTTTTTTCAACGAATCTTCCAAGGCCATTGGTTTTTCAGGGGCCTTGATGCTAGGTTTTCTGGGATGCATGAAAAACCCTACAAAATAATGGGATAAACTACCAAGCTATCAACTGGTTAGCCGGAGTTCAGCCATCAACAAAAACCTAGGTGGTGGCAACTCAAATATTTTTTATGTTCATCCCGAAAATTGGGGGAGGATTCCCATTTTGACTCATATTTTTCAAGTGGGTTGGTGAAAAACCACCAACTAGGTATGGTGAGATTCCATCAACCAGTTTGGTGTGATCTTTGTTTTGTTTAACAATCCCCATTTGATCAAATTATCATCAGAGGGTCTCAGGCACCTAGATTTAATCCTCAGGCACGCAGGCTGTTGAGCCTTGTTTTTTTTAGGGGTTGTGTTTTAGGTTCCGAGCCCTTGTTTTCTCAATGTTTTCGTATTCATTGTATCAAGGTTGAATTGGAGTGAAGGAAAGGCTTTGTATGGCATGTGGGCCTTTGCGTATATAAGTCATAGAATCCATGTATGGTACCTATACCTACATTTGGTTGATTTCTCTGGTAAATGTAGGTAAATATACCATACATGGATGGTATGGGTAAGTAATGAGATTTGGATGGATTTTTGTTCAGAAGTGGGAAGGCTCTGAAATCGATGCTAAAGGAAGAAATCACTGAAATCACCATCAATCAACATAACACTCGTGAAGGAACTCGCCGCGGGGTAGTTAGCAAGTTCCTAAAAAAAGTGGTGGCACCACCCTATTGTTATGCAACAAATCTATATAGTGGTATAGCCCCTAAGTTTGACCGTTCCTGAAACTGAAAGCCATGATGTTTGTTTGGAAGATGATCTTTGGCTTCCTCTTGGGGTCAATTGTAATATCTTCAAGTTTCAGCCAGCTTTCTTTAGGCGAGGTTGAAGATATCCATGCAGTGGTTTCAGGGTGTTGTACTAGCCACTTATAAGTACGTCGCAACCAATTTTTCTGAGGGAAGGGGAAGATGTTAAAACACATCCTGCTATGTAGAATTGTTGATGGTTCTCAAATCCAGCCAACCAGTGAACATAAATGAAACCCTAGGCAAAAATGGAGAGATTCTCCATATCAACTGGTGTTCGCCGGATTTCTCAACACTCCTAAAATCCTGCATGAGAGATATATTGGGCCTCAAGAAAATCTGTGTTGGAAAAACATGTGTCATTAAGGCTTTGTATATTGGTGTTGCAGTTGTTGTGGTGCAGAGACCAGGCTCCTCCGGACTTGCCACAGATGATTCCCGATCGAAATTTGGCCAAAATCTCCACGTATTTGCTTTGACTACAAAGCATCTGGATAAGCAAAAAAGCATGGCAGCTTGAATCCTTCAGAAAAAATAGCAATTAGGTTGGTTTTGTTTCAAACATAATGTTCATGTTTACGGTTCATACCTGCTAGATTTTCTTAAAAGAAAGAAACTAACCATGGGTAAGCCACTAACTATAGTTTCACACCCAAAACCTTTGTTTCAGATGATCCAATTTGACTTACGCATATTTTGGTTTCAGATTTCTGGGGAAAAAAACCAACAACCAGACAACCAATCTGCCGGTGAAATTTGCAATTCCCGAGGAGCGAGAACCTAGCAGCTCTAGTGCAAGTGCCAAACGTACGAAGGTGCTTTTTTTTTTTAGCTTGAGGGCGTATTACTGTTGATGGCTGAAATCCTGCACCACCTGGGATGTATGAAACCCTATAAATAATATATAAATAATGGGATATTTACCATATCAACTGGTGCAAGATTTCTTCCATCAACAGTAGTTCAGTGTTTTTTTGTGGTTTGAGTGTTACTTTGTTTTTACCTGGGAAAGATGGACAAAAGATAGAAGTTTAACCAAGAGTTGGCAAAGAAGTTGGAAGCATTCAAAGAAGATACATATGATATGTAAGGAAAAACATTATGTTTGCAAATTGGGATTTTGATGTTCAAACATGTTGATAGATGGTGAAGTGTGATTCATGAAAAGCTTGAAGATGAGTTCATCAATGGCTCAGAACAACTCATACCGGTAAACGGTGGCTATATACTATGTTGAAAATTATAGATGAGTTCAGGTGGCAGAGAAAAACTGAAGAGAACCAAAATAATCCATTGAACATGCCTGAAAACGAGACTTATGATAAAAATGCTGGACCTACCCTAGACGTGACATCCAAAATCCTCAAAATACCTGGTGATTAGGCGCTTGGAAACCCTAAAAGCCTTCTCAGAAGATGTTTGAAGGTTCAAAGACCGAGCCCCTCAAACGGTATGACTGGATGTCCTTTGGTACGTGGTTTTCGTTCCTTCCAAAAGTTGGCGAATCCATATCAAAAAACTGCTGGCAGACCTAAAAGTTTTGAACGAACGGTAATATTACCCTCCAGGGAACTAACACATCCCCCAAAACTTGCATTTTGAAGATGATTTTCCTTTTTTCTGGAGGGTATTAATATAACCCCTTTTAATGGACTTACAACCCTGCTTATAACTGGTCTTTTGGCCCACCTTGTATGATTTTTTGTTGCAAGAAAGAATTCTTGAGGCCAAGGAGGTTTCAAAAGAGAAAGGGCGAAAGAGGCCCGACTCCTTGCTGGTGTGTCAGGGGGCAAGGGTTACTTGGATTTGTTTAAGGTGACTTTTTACTTTCTACCATGGTAAATCACCATTAAACCACTATTTGGGATAATTTTTTTTGTGCTTTTTCCAAGCATCTTAAGCAAATCCAAGGTTATGGGTTGATTTTTAAGATCTGATGAACGTCAAGTTACACAATTGCCATAGAAGAAGTGAACGTTGAAACTTCTTTGGGATGCGAAAGTGTCCCCCGAAAATTCCAAAGTGAGCAAAACAAAGGAATTTTGGTACAGTTTTTGGCATGGTTGCTCCCAGACTTCCCGACCTTCTTGGAAATTGGTGGAAACATGAAACATGTTCGTTAATGACAAAGATGAATATACCCTGATCCGGGATCATTCCGAAACTATTGGCAGCTAGCTTGAAAATCACCACGTTCACTTAGAACAGATCTACATGTTTATTCATGGTCCACTTTTCCAGGCAGCAAACGCTCGTTTACAAGAGTGAACCTTTTTTCGAGGGGTGATCTCCAAACTAGGTGCCGGTTTCAACTTCAATTGTTTGTTTATTTTGACCCCCGCGTATTGGGGATGATATGGGATGATGTACCTCATTTGGGATGTATAAAGACCTGTACATCACTTGCTACCTATCAACTGATGCAGGATTTCTCCACATCAACAGTATCATGTCATTTCCCGAATCATTTAAAATTGAATTGTTTCATCCTTTGCAGATGTTGATACTCATGAGATCCATGTATGGTATATTTACCTACATTTGGTTGATTTTTATGGTAAATGTAGGTATATTATACCAGTCCCATGGAGCATATGGGATAGGCAACGACTTGCACCAAGTTTCGTGGCATTCAATTTCCTTGGTGAAGTTGGATGCACTGAACATCCAGAATGTTGTTGAAATATTTGCTGAAATGTTCATGTACACTTACATACTAATTAATATATATATATATATATATGAGCCACGGTCAAAATAAGCGAAGACCAATTTAGTAGGGAGGGGTTGAAAATGACATCGGACATGCACGAAACGCTGTAAAACGATATGGCCCCCCCAAAAAAAGATAACCTTTCAGTGCATCATATTCATGATGGAGCATCCTGGCCAGTCTTGATTGCAGAGATCCCAAGCCTTTTTCACCAAGTCACCAGGTGCAAGGTTTCTCATCATGACATAGTTTGAGGAAATTTCGCAGCCCTAAAAACGATAGCCCTAGCGATAACCTAGCGATAACCATTTGTTGAAAATTGGCTCCTGGAAAGGACGGAGGCCCTGTGACTGGGCCAAAGCCTTTTCAACAGAAGATGTTTCGAAGCATTGAAGTTGTTACTGCTACTGCTACTTCTACTACTACTACTACTACTACTACTTCTACTACTTCTACTACTTCTACTTCTACTTCTACTTCTACTATTACTACTACTACTACTTCTACTACTACTACTACTACTACTTCTACTACTACTACTACTACTACTACTTCTACTACTTCTACTACTTCTACTTCTACTTCTACTTCTACTATTACTACTACTACTACTACTACTACTTCTACTACTTCTACTACTTCTACTACTACTACTACTACTACTTCTACTACTACTACTACTTCTACTACTACTACTACTACT
>DF239043.1:318390-392590 GCA_000507305.1 Breviolum minutum Mf 1.05b.01
CGCATGGTTGGTTAAGACTTGGTGATGTCAGTGGCTGGTGTGTTGAATGAGCCGTGCACAGTGTGATTTGCTGCCGTTGGTGTGAGGGTTGGAATGAATTTTCTTGGTGTTCTTCACAGTGTGCGCATGGTTTGGTTAAGACTTGGTGAAGTCAGTGGCTGGTGTGTTGAATGAGCCGTGCCCATTGTGATTTGCTGTTGGCGGTGTGAGAGTTGGATTGAGTTTCCTTTTGTTTTACACAGTGCGGGCCTGGTTTTGTCAAGATTTGGTGATGTCAGTGGATATGCTGAATGAGCCGTGCCCATTGTGATTTGCTGTTGGCGGTGTGAGTTTTGGCGATGGCGTGAGATTCGGTTTTTCTGCGTGCCCGCAGTAGTGGCGTGAGTTTTAGGTAGATGGCGTGAGATAAGGCCCCCACCCAGTATCCTTAGATTCCCATTGATCTTACTGACCGATGATGAATTATATATCCATGAATTTAAGACGTTGACAGATGGATTTGGAGAAAATTATACCTTAGACATCCAAACACCTCCTGAGGTTCGGTATTTCACAACCCCCAAATGCCTAAAAAACACCTTCTCAGGAGGTATTAGGATGTCTAGGAATGAATATAGATCCTTAAAACTGGAAGATGTGGGTGAATCCTGGGATGTTGAAACAGTGAGTGATTTTTGTTTGCTGATGAACTTTTATTCTCAACGACGTTTTCTTCATCATCAACTGCGGCATTTGCACACCTTGGGGTGAACGATATAAGCGGCATTCAATGGCATTCACATCTTGCACTGCCTGGTGCTTATAGGATTCAGACGATGGAATCCTGGCTCTCAACCGTGCTTATAATGCGCGCAGCGGTGAAGTGACACTGGAAACCTCTAAAAGAACTTGGCCAATATCAAGATTGGGCGTTCTGGCCGATGATTTGCACATCCATGTCTTGGCGAATTTCATTCAGCAGTTTACAGAAGCAGCAGGAGAAGCTGAAGAGGTACAGAGACTGTGAAAGTGGCTATGGAAACCCACTGGTACAGTGGCAAAGGTGAGGAGCTGAGAAGCTTTGATATATTGCGCTGGGTTCTTAGATTACAGCCTCAAAGACGATGCTGTCAACGTGGGCGAAAAAGTTCTCGCATTTGATTGGCTAGGGTACACTGTAGTGAATGGTGTTACGCACCTTCCTGAGCGTAAGCTCTTAGCTACATTGTTGGTGCCCGAGTGCTTTATTTGAGAAGATTTCGCCGGCATGCAATCAATGCGTGCCATAGGCATCAGCTTTACAGCTAGAGATCCCTATCGACTTTTGAGCGGTTTGTTTTTTGCATTTTGTGCCCGTACAGCCACAACATCAATGATTGAAGAGTTGGAGGTATTGACATCGCACTAGTACCCATAGGACCCATAGAATCCTTGTAGAATGTATGGTATTTTTACCTACATTTGGGAAGGGGTAGATAGATTTACCATGTAGATAGAAAGACAATGCCGTTTGCAAAGCAAGACCAGATGTTTCAGGTTAAACACCCCTGAAAAACTCACGTGTGGAACTTTCATCTGCAACAGGAAAAATCATGGCTTTACAAACCATAAGTGTTTCATTTCCCATGGAGCAAGTTATAGTATGGTACATTTACCTACATACACGATAGAAATCAAGAAAATGTAAATATGCCAGTCCCATGTGTAAAATACCAAGCAAAAACTGTTTTTGAAAGCTCTTGAGGTCGGAGAAAGAGAAAAAAATCGAGTGCATCTTGGCGGAATGATGGGATATGTTATGTATTTGCGTTTTCAATTAGTATATAGATGTCTCTGTATTCAGTAGTAAGCATGTATCATGTATCTGTTTTACAATTCATAGATTGTGCGTCACTGTTTCAGAGGACATGTATTTGCGCAAGTTATCCTTTGAACAGTTGAGTTGCTCTTGTTTTTCAAAGTCTATTTTTGACGTTGAGTGACCATGGTGTTTCTTGATGACTCCTTGATGGTTTTTCTTGGATTTGAAAACACACATCATGAAATCCGTTTTTTGAAAATGGACAGCTGGCTGGATAGTCAGACATTTTTTGTTCCACCATCATTGCTCCTTGCTATTGTTCCATACAACACACCAGTTTTTTGGTTTACGTAGAGCACTCAAAACTAACATATTATATAAAGGTGACACGTGTTTTAACTACAATTCACATCCTTCAGGAGCGAGCTAGCTAGTTTAGTGGGGATGGGAAGGACGGACATTGCGACATTGGGAAAATAAGGATTCATCGAAAGGCAAGAAGGGAAAACACAAAGGAAAGCAGAGATTCTTGGCTAAATATAGATTCAGATGTTTTCAATGATTTTTTATTCAATTTTCCGCGAAAATTGGGTAATTGAATGATCCAACTTGACAATGTTTTTTGGAAATTGGTTGAAACCACCAAGTATAGCAAATGTGAAGATTGGAATCCAACAATCTATGGTTTTTTCATCCCCAATGACAGTGGCATTTTGATTGGATAGCCCAGCCGTGGGCTATCCTCCGAAGATTTGAAATCTGTAAATCAAAAGAAAGTTCCCCCTGATTTTGAGAAAAAAATACGAGTCTGATTCGTTTGATTACTCTTTCTCCCATCATCCTGGAAGTTGGAAATGGGTTCCCCCAAGACCTGTTTCCTTACAATAGGGCCATGTTCCTCGGAACCATGATTGTGGTAGGAAGGAAAAAAGGGTTTGCCGTTCCCCAAGGATGGGACCTGTTGAGCAAGATTGAGTAGCCACAAAGGGATGATGTTTTTTTCTCCCTTAATTTTCTTAGCCATACCATATGAACCCATGTATACCCATGTAATACCAACCTGAATAAACTGAGGATTTATTGCTGTTTTTTTGTTTGCTGGAAGAGTGATGCCCAACAAAATACACGAGTTAGATGGAAACAAGGGGATTGATGGATTGCTATACCCAGCAATAGGTGTGATGCTTCAGATTTGTCAGATTGAATCTTTTGATTCGATGTCATCCATGGTGGTTGTGATGTCGTGTAAGTGCACCCAAAAAGGAATACATAGGTTGTGGTCGTTTAATATAGAACCTGAAAACATGTACCTTATTAGAATATTAACATATCATTGAGATACGATAAGTCCAACAGTTTCATGAGATGCAGGTTCAAGTGTTTGAAGTTAATCATGTGTTCCAGCCATGTTGGTGTCTTGAGAAAGGCGAAAATGGCGAGAAAAATGACAAGAAGAGAAAACGATCATCTTCACGAAAGCGGAAGGAGGCACAGAAGAAGAGCCATTGGGGCCATTGAAGGTGTTTTTCTTTCATCGTCTAGCAGAAAGCCATACAGTTTACAGTAAACACAATATACCAGTCCCATGGATCCTCTGGAGAAAAAGCTGTGTTTAACTCCTTGTGCCCAACATGTTCAACCAAACTCACATCTTTTTCCATTTTGATCTGTTGAAAAAAAACAGCAATCCACCCTTTTTTGAAGGCAGAGAAAAATAGGATAAACAAGTTAAGATTACCCTCCCTGAAACAAACATAGCCCCTGAAAATGGATGGTTGGAAGACTATAGTCTCCTTTTGGGATGGCCTATTTTCAGGGGCTATGTTAGTTTCAGGGAGGGTAGTTGATCGGAGTCGACTTGCCTTGGGCCGTTGTGGACAGGAGAAGGGACGAAAGGAAAAGAAACGAAAGAAGAGGCGATGGAGCCAAGGAGGGGATGGATAATGAGAACTCCCTAAGGATCCAAACCCTTCCCTAGAGTAGGTTTGATGGTCCCAATCCCATCCCCACAGTAGGATTGTAGGGTTAATCCCTTTCTTAGGACATATCTGGATCCTTAGGGACTGTTGTCTTTAAAGACATGCATGTTTCGCGTATTGAACTTCGCCTTTGATGTGGTAAAGATGGGAGCAGTGAGCTCAGTTCACCCTGTGACTTTGATTGCTAATAAAGACATTGAAGACACAACACTCCCACTTACACAATGAATATAGGAAACCATGAAAAATTATGAACAAATAGGATACCATCATGATCTCACCCCGAAATCTGTGTGTGTTATCAAGTGTGTTGAGTGAGGGCGCAAATCCCCAGAAAATGCCTAGGAATCATACAGGTTTAGGAATTATAGGCCAATTTGCCTACTCTTCATCCAGAAATCTTGGGTTTGTTTTTTTCATCACAGCCGCAGCCAGATCAAGTTCCTCCGGTTCCAGTTGATGCCGCCGAGGCCGGGATGTAGTCGACATTTTTAAGGGATCTTTGTCAAGGCAATCCTTGTTGAAGTCCAGTCGACCAGGAAGAATTCCTACCAATTTGAGGTTGGTGGTCAAGTGGGTTCGCCGGATTTCTGAACCATCAACAGTACGTGTGTTTTTCCATTGGAAGTCTGTCCGACCAAACAAAGTGGCGGGGGGCGATGATCCATGGAGCAGCAGATTCCCGATATAACTGGCAAAGTTTGGTCAGCTTGGGACTTCCTGCAGGGTAACTGGGTGGTGGCAACTCAAACATTTTTGATGTTCACCCCGAACCCTGAGAAAGTGATCCCATTTTGACGAATATTTTTCAAGTGGGTTGAAACCACCAACTAGTCATGTTTTGTTGTGTGCATTTTCAGGGCTCTCATGTTTTCTATCGGAGCCATGTGTGAATCATATGTCTACCAGCATGGTAAACTACCTGACATTGGACCAGGAACGTATTTGGAACTGTTTCTAAAATCATCCAACAACCATCAATAACCAAATTTTAGTCCTACCCTTCACTAGACCAGTCATTTACTTTATTAACAGATTCGCATCTTTTTTCATTCCAAGGGTCCAATTTACAGACTCCATGTATGGTCACCTATCAGATTTTTGCTTGGAAGATGATGGATGATTTTCTAACTTGAGGGATTCGATGATTTCCTAAATGTCAAGTTTCTTGAGGATTTTCCTCACATCTATGGTTTCCCTCACATCTATGGTTACCTCAAAATCATATTAGGATGGGTTTCTGCCACTTGTTGGTAGGGGATTTGATGATTTCCGAAGGCGTTTTTTTGTTCTGAACATCCAGTTTTTGTCTATCCCGGAATCCACCCACAACAAGAATAGACAGCTTTGATGTATTTTTCGAAGTTGATTTCATAGTGACAAAAAGTCACCCAACATGGAGGCAAATGCAGCAAACCACATGAAATTCTCCAAAATTGATGCTGAAAACTATGATGATTCTGTATGATGCTTTTAGGGTACAACTTGGCCGGCAAAAAATCATGAATAGGATCCAATGTATGAGATATTCTACATTTCGTTGATGTTTAGATATGTGTATGGTAAATTAGGAAGTATATATACCAAACACATAGATCCTATGTCACTTTGGGAATGCACAATAGATTTGGATTTGTTGTAGTAGTGCGCTTCAAGCCTGATTCTGATGGATTTTGACCTAGATCCCGAGGTCCCCAGATCATTAGGGTCAACCATCCATCACAAAATGATATAAATGCATCGATTTACCAAAACAATAAGTTAGTAACTAGTTAGTAATGTAACTTGGTTTATTTCACCTTATTTATGGGACTTATAACCTATTTATAAAGGGGTTATAATCCATTTAGATTTACTAAAACAATTGCCTCGGTATTTTGAATGGTGAATGGTTTTTGGAATTCAATATTCATTGCTTTAAAACCCGGATCTCATTCAAAGTTTTCGAGTACATGGATGAAGAATTATTTTGTTTTTTGAAGACATTTTGACCATGCCATATGATTTTAGGATTGTGCTTTTTGTGAACGGTTGTTTGTACCTTCTTAAAATCCTTCCAAATCAGGATGAAACACATATTCGAAGCCGACAAAAAAAGACCTATTTACTCCGGATTGAAAAAAATTAAGACGTTTCCAAGTTGACCGCCAACCGGGCCAAAGTGATCAGAAGTGATCCAAAAGTCTTCTCGATCCTTGGATTCTTTGCAGGTGATTTTTTTACGGATTGTACCATGGTATAATAACCCTCAAACCACCATTTTCAGGGAGAACATTTTTTGGGAAAAAAACATGTCCAAGTATTAAAAGGAAGGAACACGCAAATCCATTCGCTCATCTCTCACCGTGTTCAAACGCAACGAACCGTTGTTTCGGCTCATCATACGTTCACAGAGCGAGCTGTTCTTCGAACACGGCACCGGTGGCCCATGGCGAAGAGGGCCACGGAAGAGGACCGCGAGAGGATTGCCAGGTGACGGGTGGGGGGTGTAGAGGGATGGAGTGAAAGTTATGCCGAAAAAAGGCGAGTTTTGTTGGGAACAAAAATAAGTAAGCTAATAATTATGAGCTAAGTTTCTATTTCTTTTGAGGCAAATGAAGGACTAGATGTAGATATGAGATATTGATTGATAATATGTGATAGTATAAATTATATTCCCAAAGGATCCATGTAGGGAATATTTACCTACATTTCCCCTTTGAATGTGGTCATGCTTCCACCTAAGTAAACAATCGTTACATGGATCCTATGGAATTGTTTTCTGTTTTTAATGATCAAGGATTCCAGATTAGGGCAATAACCTTAACCATGACAATCATGGTGGTGAAATAGGATAATTCATTCCTTTTCGCCAATGTTGAACCACATTTTACACGTTGCAGACGTTTTGTTTCTTGAACATCTGTGGTTTTTCTTGCATTGTTGGTGTCCCAAATATTCCACAGCATCCATCTATGATATGATTGATTTGCCTTTTTTACATGTCATTGTAGAAAATCAACCAAAATATATATATATATACATAATATATATATATATATATATTGGGAAATATCATACTTCCAGATGTATTACCCAAATGCTCAATATATTGTGTATATTTACCTACATTTACCCCCAAAACTAGCCAAATGTAGGTGAATAGGCCATAATTGAGCATTTGGGTTAGGCTTAGGCAATGCTGATATGTGGATTTACCCGAGTTTCCACGTTGAACCAATCCGGTCGTTTGTTTTTTGCGGTGACGAAGCCCCCGAAAGGTGACCGAAGACTTACCGCAGGCGCTGACGACATCCAGGCGGGAGTGGGATGCGGAAGAAGGATCCAGGTATGTCCTAAGAAAGGGGATTTCCTCTATACCCTTCCTAAAGCTAACAGCAAGCAAGTTTGCCCCTGAAAATAAGCCGAAATTGCCCCAGCAGGAAAGGCAAACGTCCTCCAGTCGCATCATTTTTTTAGGGGCAAACTCGTTGTTAAACTTCGGGGGTGTGTAATCCTATTGTAGGGATGGGATTGGAACCATCGATCGAGAACTCGATCCGCAGGGGGTCTGGATTCATAGATTGGATGATCAAATGTTGAAGGGGAAATCATCTTCAGCTCCTACTTTTGTGAGGTGCTTGCTGTAGTTGAGTTTGAACCAAAAGTATACAGTTCCAATGTTTCACATGTTTCAACTTCCCAAAGTTTTCCGTTCAACATGTCCCAAAAATTTTGCCAAGAAAATGGATGAGTTATACAACTGTTTCCAAGGTTCGACAAAAATCTCCATCTCCGCCCCTTCACCCCCTCCCCAAATGGCGTTTGTTTTTCCCCCCGGGTGGTAGGGATTGTTGAGGCCCAAACCTCGGAGGGAATTCTGTTTTGGGGAGTTGTCGCACCCAAGGATGGGAAGGTTTCTAAACCTTGACCCTTGGAACCTGGATGATTCAAGGGTTTGCTAAGCATCTATCCGCTCTATCCCAAGCACTCAACGTTGGTATGATATTTTTCTAGGTGGTGGCAACTCAAATATTTTTATTTTCACCCCGAACCCTGGGGAAGATGAACCCATTTTGACGAGCATATTTTTCAGATGGGTTGGTTCAACCACCAACCAGTTTTTGTCTTGCAAGATTTGAGGGTAGTTTTTGTTTGGTAGGTAAATTAGTAGGTGAATACACAGTACACCAGCCCCATGGAGTGTTTGGGTATTGGTTGTTCAAGTACACCCGTGAAAACCAACATGGAACCTGGAAATACTGTACTTTCTTGGAAAAGGAAAAAAACATCTACAAACCACCAATTTTGTGGTTCCAGCCGTTAGTTTTCGGGGGTGGTATACTTTTTTAATATGCGTTTGTTCTTTGTGTGTTGTTTTTGTTTTTTTTGTCATACGAAAAAAATGGCGAAATGATTCCCAATTTCACGAGCCTGTTGTTCAAATGGGTTGAAACCACCAACTAGTTTAGCAAATGCACGAAAAGAAAGACATGTAAATTGTAATTACATTAATTACCCATAGGATCCTTTTGTTTGGTATATTCACCTACATTTACCATAAAGGCAACCAAGTGCAGGTACGTAACCATACATGGATTTTAAGGTTACAATAGAAATCCAGCTATTTTTTTCCTAACTGTTGTTTGTTTTGTCATGTTTTGCATCCAAATTCACCGTGAACATGTGGGGACAGGGCTCGGAGTGTAATCCAAGCCTCGCGGTTCCCCAAATGACTGGAGAGCATACAATACCGCCCAAAAAATGATCACCAGGTGATTCAAAGTGACCTGCTTATTCCCTAGTTAGAGGTCATTTAACCTTTGAAAGGGTCACGTTTTCACCATCCCAAAAAGGTCACGAATTGAATCACCTGGCAAGTGTACATTTCGCTGGCATTTTTGGAACTACTACCCAATGGTTCCTAAACCCCCGCTTGTATAGGGCCCGTCCACCGGTTTAGTTCAACATGGATTCTTGTGCCCTTAATCCAATTGGTACATCTTGGTGCACCACCTGGAACGCCAAGTGTCCTAGTTTTTTAGGCAACTTTACCCCTAAAACCAGCAACTATTGCCTTAAAAATAGGGCACAAACGGCTTTCCAGGCATGATGTTTGCAGAAGTCACCACCTATTGAATAATTTTTAGGATCAAATCAATACGTGCTACATTTTAGATACTCACTCATGCCGAATTCCTACTGTTGATGAAAGACTACAGTTGTTTTCTTTAATCCAGGATTCTGAAGAACACTTAAAAGCACTTATATATATATATAGTTGGCTGAGAATTCCTGTCAAGTTTATTTTCCACCACTTGTTTTACGTCAGAGGGCTGAATTTCTTACTTGGGAAGCACCTTATTATCTTGTCGCTTAGGTTTTTAATAGATTGAGTCTAGTTTATTGGAACATTAACTATATACCTGGCTGGTGGTTTCAAATATTGTTCATGTTCATCCCTACCTGAGGAAATGATCCAATTTGACCAATATGTTTCAAATGGGTTGAAACCACCAACCAGATACCCACTATTAAATCTATTAATGAAACACCTTCAGCAGAGAACCTATGTTTACTCTCTTGAACCAAATCTTCAAGTGATACCCGCCTGCAAGCAACTGTTTGGATGTCCCGGGACGGAAGTGAGGATAAAGGTGATCGGATCAGTGGGTTATAACTCCAAGGAATACCCCATTTATAAGTAGGTGAAATTAACCGATATACTACTTAGAGGTTCAGGATACCTAGGATAGGTGGATAATAACCAGGGTTTTTTCACCTCTATTTTCGTGGGTTGTATGTCTCCAAATCCTAGGGTTATAAACCTACATATATAACCAGTTACCTACGTATCCTAACAAACCCGCCTGGCAGGGTCCCATCGACACCTGGCTAATGCAGAAATGTGATGAGGCCAAACAGCCAGCTGTTGGGGGATGGTTTTTTCAGTGTAATCTACACAAATTGAACAGTACCCTCCCTGAAACTAACATATCCCCTGAAAATAGACCCCTGGAAAAGGAGATACCTATTGAAAAACAACCATCATTTTTAGGGGCTATGTTAGTTTTAGGGAGTGTAATATGACTGGCTGAAAAATCTCTATATGTTTAATAAGGAAAATACATCGACTCAACATGGTGATATTGTCTATTCCCATAGGATCCATGGGACTGGTATATTTACCTACATTTATCATAAAAATCAACCATTCATGTAGGTAAATATGCCAGTCCCATGGATCCTGTGGGATTGTCATGCTAAATTTCATGTCGAAGCCCAAAAATTCCAGGTTTGGAAGAATTCTTCAGGATTCATGGTAATATTTTCAGGGTGTATCCCTTAGTCGTATCTGTTGCCACTTAGCGAGATGAAATGCTTGATGTTTTTATGGTGCATCTAGGTATAATATGTCACCAGTCCTATCAGAAACCTATTAAGAATGGTGGGATTTACTAATTTCAATCACTTCTTGTTGTTTCCAGGTTTTATCCCCATCCATAAGAATTATCCATTGTACCCTGAAAACTAATGGCTATATAGAACCTGAATTCATACCCCCAACCGGAAAGGGTGAAGTATCGACCCACACCACCATTCTTTTGGGGGTTCCAGCCGTTAGTTTTCGGGGGGTGTATGTCAAATCTTGGTGGACAAAAAACATTTTTTTGTTCGATTTTATCACCTCAAAATTTTTCGATCCACCTTGGAATTCGTTGTAAGTCCAGTTTGGGAGTGAGGACTCGCGCTTTAGCTTGGCTGGTATGGTTTTGGGGAAGGGAGATTATTTTTTGGAGCGCCTTTCAGGGGTATCTAAAGATTCCGAAAGCAGAATAGGCCGCAGGGGATTTGGAGCTAAACTTTCCCAGGTTTCAAACAGTAGATCTTAGTTTGGGTTGTTCACCCCTCCCAGGATGCCAGTGGCAAATGAAGGTTTAGATTGGGATCCCCGAACCCTAAAGATATAAGAATCCTGGTGGTGACTGGAATCCTGGGCAAGGGGGACAACCCAACCTCTTAGTTAAAGGGGACAAAATCCTCTTTCACGTTGTCTAAGCTTCGCAAATTGAAAGGTATAACGGTATAACTGTTTATATTCATATGATTTAATATATATTGTATATATAAATCCTATTGGGACTGCCTTTCGTGGCATCTTTGCAACCTATTTTTTTAGAGCTTAAAAAAACCGGGGGGTACTTATGACAGTGCTACCTTTTCATTGATTTGGACCAACTTTACTAGGTGATTCAGCTTTTCCGTGACCCAACGACCGATGGAACCCTATGAAAGGAGGTCACTTAACCACAACCACCCCAATTTCTTTGGGTCACGTTGAAAAATCAAACAAACGGCCTAAATTTAAGTCACATGTTCGCAGAATTTCCAGAAAGGAACATTAATGATCAATTCCATGGATTGGTGGCTTTATACATATCAGGGGTGGTGGCAACTCAAATATTTCTGTATGTTCACCCCAATCCTTGGGGAAATGATCCAAATTGACGAGCATATTTTTCAGATGGGTTGAAACCACCAACTATAACTAGATAAGAATATATAATATACATAATATACACAAATGTTTGTTTATGACCAAACATTTCTCGCGCCAGTGACGAAACAGTCCGGGGGGGGGGGGACCTTCAAAAAAGCAGGAGACATTTTCGACATCATCAACATCGACAGGGTCGACATCTTCTCCATCGACGGGGAAAATCAGGCGCTGAATAATATATTAGCTACTCCCCAAAGAATTCTGATGATCTGAGATCTTTTCTGTCTTTTCTGTCTTTTGTTTTGTGCTTTCCTGTGGGTTTTCTTTCCTTTTCTTTTTTTTCCTTTTCCTATCCCTTTTCTTCTTTCCTTTTCTTATCCTTTCCTTTCCCTTTCTTTTCTGAGTTGATAAGTTTTCTGGTGCATGTTTTTTTTTACAAAGTCTAGCAAAGGATTGAGTTGGTTTCGGGCATTGTGGTTTTGGATGTTTTCATATTGTGTTGGCTTACACATACACCTGGCCCAAAGCAAATCCAGTATCCATTACTCAGGCATCCATGTTATTTTTTGTTTTACATAGCTCCCCCCAGGGACAATTTTTTTAATTCATCAGAGCCTTTATATTTTGATGGGTTTGTCTGAATAATTTGGCCAAACTTTTTATTAAATCAGAGCCCTTTTTTCACAAGTCAACGTGTAAAACGCCGGTCAGGCCAAGCTGTGGGAACTTTTGGGGATTCCATTATTGGCTAGGAAAAGTAAAGTTTAAGCTTTTACCCTCTGGTAAACTAACATGGCAATGGAAAACGGACCTGTTGAAGATGTATTCCCTATTGAACATGGGGATATTCCAGCCAGCCATGTTAGTTTACTGGAGGGTATTTCATGGAAAATTGCTGACCAAGAGATTAATCCAGTTTGCCTTATCTTAGGCTTCTAGCCCCTCACACCGTTGAGCCGCGAGAGGTGGTGTCTCACCAGCGAATCTGCGATCCGATTCTTACTGCCACCAGCCCTGATCTTTGCGCCACTTGGCAGCATCACATCCCGTGAGAAGATATATGTACCACAACACCTAAGGGTGCTAAACAAAACACACACACACACAACTTTAAGGAGTGTAATCAAAAAGTGCGGGTTATTTATTAGTGTGTGTGTGTGTCTATTTTTTTGTTGTAGTTGTTTGTTTGTTTTGTATAAATTTGTTTTTTTTTTTTTCGGTGATGGTTTCCACCTGAACAATGGGAGAATGATGCAATTTGACGTTTGCATGAACAACCCATCTTTATGAAACGGTGCCATTGAGATGTTTATCATTATTATCAACCTCAAATATTGGGACATAAGTTATCATGATGTTGTTCACTGTAATTATAATGTTTCGGCATGCCTGTTATCAGTATCAGTCATGTTATGTTTATTAAATTATCATATACCCTCCCGGGAACTAACATATCCCCCCAACATGGCATTTTCAAGATGATTTTCCTATTCCCATGGTGGGATATGTTAATTCCCTGGAGGGTATATGTATTCATTATCAGTATAGTCCTCCACCGCACCAAAGTTTAGAACCACTTTTTTATTTACTGGGATGAACTGCTTGTGAACAGGAGCAGATCTTCTTCCATCAAACATATCACGATCAGCAACTACTAGTAAACTGTATCACTCTGTATCATTATTGTTACAATCCTGTCGGTATCAATTCCGGGCCGGTATCAATTTTGTGTATTCCCAACTATGATATGTTTATTCTTCTGCATTTCATTGTTCCAAATTTCAAATACGGCATGTTGTTGATGTCAAATCCTAGGACATGAAACGGATGTTTTTCTCATGGTTGGTTTGGGCTCCAGGGAATGATCTTTTTTTTCTTGGTGTAAGCAAGAGGGACTTGGTGGCTGGTTACAAGCTCTCCAGCTTTGCATGTATTTTTTGTTTAGGAACCCTTTTGGTAGTTGTCGGGAGGGTACATCCTGAAGCATTTGCAAGTATGATGCATCAGACATCATGATTTGAATCGTTGCGGACGAATATTTATATGTATCAGTGTATCACTCATCGTCATCATCATAGTCATCATCATCATCATCATCATCATCATCATCATCATCAGAGGGATCCTGACCTTCGGTTTTCAAGGACATGCTCATCTATAGTATATAGAATGTTTGCAATGTTCTGCCTATTCAACCTGATATATTATGACACCTTGGGGCAGTTTCTTTCCAAGTTAAGACTGAGGTTTGGAAAACATATAGCATCATTTTCATTCAAAAAAAGGCAGGCAGTTTTGGGGTATCCATACCAAATTTCGGGTGTGTAAACAGATTTTGTTTAAGATGATGTGAAAGAAGGCAGTACAATTTCAGACTTACCATTTTCCTTTTGTCCGACGTGTCTCTTCTTCTACATTTTTGTTGGGCAACCTTTTCTCCATGCCATACTCTATACAGTCAGCCACCCGTGTTTCATGAGTTCTGTTTCCATGTGGGCACGATGAAAAAAACACAGTCACAAAAGGTCAACAACTTTTTCCAAGAAATCACCAACAGGACCCACTGAACGGACCCCTAAACCTGAGTATGTAATCCCTCTAGGAACTTACTTAGGGGTCCGTTCTTTTTGGGTGAGTTTGTTTGTTTTTTTGAGCCCGGAAAGATAAGATCAACTGCCAGGCGATTCAGCCGCCGTGACCCAACGACCGATTCCCTATTTGGAGGTCACCAACAAACAACAACCACCCAGTTTTTCTTCGGGTCACGTGAAAATCAAACACCCCAAAAAGGTCACATGTTCGCACAATTGCCAGGTGAGCCTATGTTATAAAAAAAGCCCCTTGTAACGGGGTGTATTTATATATTTGGATATATTATGTATATATATATATATATATGGTTGGTTCCTTTTTTTATGCTTCTTTCCTGGAGATTGTTCGAACATTTTTTGTCGATGTTGAATTTCCTAAGGTCCTTGGGTCTCATTCGACACTTGGATTCTTTTTTGTTCGGGCCGAATGCCCCGGTGCATCCGGGGTTTTTGTGGTGCTGGTTGGTGTTTGGTTGAAGTTGAGGAAGGTGAGGGATCCACATGAGTCACATGAATTTTAAGGGCCCCCCTGGTTGTTGAGAAAATAATATGGCGAAACTCCAATTTCATCGCGACTTTGGGCCCCGAGTCTTGGGCCCCCAAAAAAATTGGCTAAGGAAGGGAAATGGGATCCCTTATTTCAGAGAAATTATGGGAGGGTCCAGGGCAAGTCAACAAAGAAACAGAATTCACAAGGAACGAAGGAGCATCACAAGTTGGATGGAAAAAACAACATTGAGGCTTTGGAGGTACTCACCTATATGTCAGCTGTATGCAAGGCTTGTGTACGGGAAAACCTGCCCCTAAAATGGCCTTATAAGATTCACGATTCCTACAGTTTAGGTACCTGAAATTTTTGGGTGAAGTTGGGATGGCGCCACTTCCTTGTCACTACATGATCCGAGCTTAAATGAGTAGGAAGGTGGGGGTGGTTCCCCCTCTTTGATGTATATATTTGGGTTGGATTTTATTTAGTGCATCATATTACCAACCCTTCAATTTTGAGTGATATGACCAACCCAAACAACATGCACTATCAAGGAACAGAATTATCCATCAAAGATAACATAGGCAAATCTTCATCTCTTTTCGACCCGGAAACAAAAGTCCCTTAGCGCCCTCAGGAAGCAACCAATACCTCATGAACCCAGAAGTCTTCCCTTATCCCTTTGTTCTTATCATCATGCACTGCATTTTCTGCTTCTTGGCAAGCCGGATCATCTAAGAGAGTAACAGCTTGGCCAGTGAGCCATTGGAAGAGGCAGAGGATGTTCCTTTTCAAAGGAAATTATGTTCCTGTTCATCCATGTTAATTTTCAGGACAGAAATTTACATTTACATACACACATGCATATTCATGTATATATTTGTCCCTGTATACCTTAAAGCAATCATATATATATATATAAAATGTGTATATATATATATATATTTATGTAACACATTCATGAATATTACGTTTGTGAGGGGAATTTGAATTAATTGACCAATGGAACAACTCTTCCCATGTTTAGTTGGTGTTTAGCCGGTTGGTGGCTTACCATTCACATCCCCAAGTGGTATATGATTCCTGTTTGATGTCTCAGATCCAAATGTGCAAAGAGCACCAGGCTGATCAACAACTTTTCTTTGCCATGTGCCAAAATCATAGCATTTAACACAGCAAAACACATTCCCAGTACGTGGTAGAAATCGTTACCAGCTTTCGTTGCCACTCGCGAACGCTGTTTTTTTTTCCAGTTTGGGGTAGCTGGGCGAATTAGTGATCATTTATATAAATATGTTCCTTGAAACAAGTTCATACATGAGATGAGATGATTCCTTAAACACTGCCACCATATGGAATGAACATATTTATATATAAGATCATCAAGGGGTACAAGTGATCCATCGGTGCCAGTAATCCAAATCCTTTGGGTACAAGTGATATGCCTGCCTTTTCCCGAGAGACTGACTATATTTGGGAACTGATTTTTTAAAACCTTCATTCCCTCGTAAGATGGGATTTTTTTCTCACCAGACCTGCACCTTGTGCTTAGAAATTGGAAAAGAAGTCTAGGCAAACAAGCTTTACCAGGTGATGATTCAAGCCGTGACCAAACTTCATCCCCAAAGGTTGGAGGTCACCATCGCAACCCTTTGAGTTCGGGTGAAATTCACGATCCCAAAAAGGTCACGTTTTCAATCGCAGAATTGCCAGGTAGCAATTTTTCACCGGGGAAAAGATGGCAAAACGCGGGTTTTTCCATTCCCTAGGGATCCAATCACCTTGTCAGATGATGATTGGGGTGTATGATCACCTCCTCACCAAGGTATTTAGGTTCCATTACCATTCTCAGAAGGTGATTGGATCCCTGGGGATTCAAGCTTGGTAATTGGTTCAATCCATCGATCCATCGAATACCTGAAACTAACAGCAAGTTTGCACCTGGTTCATGGATGGTTGGAATAGTAGTTTCCTTTTGGGATGGGCTTATTTTCAGGGGCTATGTTAGTTTCAGGAAGTGTAAATTTTGTTTCCGACTGAAATACGGACAAAACGAACAAAAACACTTTGTAAAATTATATGAGAATGATACTGTTACAGATCCATATTCAGTAGCAGCATCCAACAATAAGAGGGACTCTTTTTCGGAACCCAGTCACTTAGTTAGTTAGTTAGGATCTCCCCCATCAGCCATGGAGTTCGGCCAATTGGAACGGGTCCCACAACCCTAGCTAGGGGAGGAAATGGAGGAAAACGTTCGCCATACTTGCTAACTACTTACAAGGTCGTGGGATGATCCTCCAAGTAGTCAACCTACCTACTCCCCCCCAAATGAGGTTGTCCCCCCCCCCCCACTTGGATGTCACAGGAAGTTAGGATCAATGGCTAGTAAATGGGTTATTTCACCTACTTATTGATGAGGTATATTGGGGTGAAATAACCCATTGATCCTAACCATTAATCCTAACTTCCTGAGGTTGTCCCCCCCTACCAGTGAGTGAGTCTCCAGGTTCAATCTTGTCCTTGATGCTCTTCTTGTTTTCGCCAAGCCTCTTTCCTGCACTTACCGAACCTTGGCACATCGACATCTCCATCGATGGGGACGGCTGAGGTGTGGGTCGTTTCATTTCACCGTTGTTTGTAGAAAATAAAGCAAGCCTTATAGTCAAAGGCAAATCATGTCATAAGTCAGTTGTGAAATTGATTAATCACTGTCATGTTCTGTGTTATTTATTGAAACGAGCCAGATCTACTCTTGATTAAACCAAGAAAAGGCTATATAGGTCATAATTTCGGAAACAAATCAACTTACTGTAAATCACAAGGCATTCCTTTTTAGGCAATGGTAATTTCAGGCTTGTTTGAAGTACGAAGATTTCGTCAGAGAAGTTATATAGTTGAAGTTTCTTCCCACATCAAAATGAATACCTCCCTGAAGTTTAACAGCTCTCCCCTGAAAAGTTACCTTCCCAATAGGAAAGGACCGTCTTCCTTTCCCACCATTTTCAGGGGAAAACTCGCTGTGAAAAACTTCGGCAGTGTCAACCAAAAATCTGCTTGATGTGTTACCAGGTGCTTTTTTAACCCGTTGGCTTAAATTCATGACAAATGTGGGTCTATACTTTGAGGATCATCCCAGGACTTGTAAGTGGATAATGACTATGGTTAGTAAGTCCCCAAGACCTGGGGTCGTTCCCCTTCCAATTGGCCTAAATGCTTTGTATCTAGGGTTTACTAACCACTTACTAACTGAAATGATCCTCCAAGTATACCATACAAGGATGCTCATTTATGCAAAGACCGGAAGATCTCAGAAGAAGATGTAGATGTTCAAGCATCAACTGATTGGACTCTATATAGACATATGAGATCTTCTGATATATAGGGATTCATGGATATCCGGAGCCAAGAATGAGTTTGTGTAAGCAGATCTATATCTATTTACATATGTATTGTAGATATATTTAGTACATAGTATCTAGTATCTCGTAAATAGTATATTGTATTCAGTATTCAGTATATATATATGCTATGATTTTCTACTTCTTCAAATGTCTAATGTGTCTCTCTGTTTTGCGTGTGAAGCTATTTTTTTTGATGCCAAGAGCCATCCCTGAGATGCTTGGTTTTTGAGATGATCACCAATCAGATTGGAGATAAAAACAGCAAGTTGATTCAGCATGATGCAACATGGATACATTTATATGATGTATATATTTATGTATTTATTTATTTTTTAATTATCTAAATACATATAAAGTATTTTTTTGTATGTAGATATTTGAGATTCCCAAAAGAAAACATATTCACTTGGTTGTGGAGATTTAGCAAGAACACACAGATTTCATACCCACAAAGAAGCTGTCCTTCCGACGCGTGACTTGCCAGCGATTGGCCATGCGATTTGCCTTGAGGATCCTGACCAACGCGTCAGTCTTACAATGCGCATGTACGTGAGGTTCGATTCGAGTGCTGTGGTTACGGTGTGGGGATGGCGGTGGAAAATCCACTTGAATTGATCGGCACCGATTCATTGTGCTGAATTTCCGATTCATGGTTGATTCAGAAATCGGGCTAACCAGTCGATCGTATGGCAAAAATCCCATTGATACTCCTGTAAAGTAACATAGTTGATGGGAAAATGGATGAATTTTCAAGATGTTCTTCCAATTACTGTAAAAATGATTAAAAATGGAAATATTCCAGCCAGCTTTGTTAGTTTACTGGAGTGTAACTAGTTTATTGTTTTTTTTTCGATATCAGGTTCAGGATTTCTTCCATCAACCGCAGCAATAGGTCACTAGGGTATTATTTGTTACTTCTGCAAGGGCGAGTATGCGCAAACACAAACTCTGAGGAAAGCTTGGAAAAAAATTCAGAAGTTCACAGCACAAGAAAGAAGCTGCCCTAAGAATCCTTGGGATGTCATATTGGGTATCAAGCTGCCAATTGTTTTGAGGCCCTGAAATCGGGGTACTGTCATGAACGGAGGGTCTTGTTTACTTGGGATTTCACCAAGGATGAGAACCCCAATTCCCGGACCCCAGGAACCATACCCTCTACATCCAGTCATAGGAGGATCAATGTTTTTTCAGCCAAAACAGCATCTTTTGAGAAGGCGAAGAAGGGATTCCAAACTCACACAAAATCTTCACCAGCTATTTGGAAGATTTTGGATGTCTAAGGATGTTTTTTCCCAGCTTCTTCCAAGTGACCTTTTGATCTCCAAAATGCGGGTCACTTATCCCCTAAAAAGATCACTTAAACCACCCAAAAAGGTCACTCGGAAGAACCTGGTTTTTGGGATTTCTTTAAGAATGGTTCGTTGTTTCGAACCTTCCTAAAACAATTTTGCTCAATAAATCCCCTTTTTTGGGGGGGGATCCTGAAATCACAAGGCAGATCTTACCCATCTCCACCTTCTTTGCTATTTCCTTAGTACGGATCCTCAGAGATTTTGAAGGTTTGGGGTTGTCATGAATCCCTGCAAAACGGCTCCTTTGTCCTAAAGATTGATTGATTGGTTGATTGATTGGCTGATTGGTTGATTGATTGATTGATTGATTGATTGATTGATTGATTGTATGCTCATGTTTGATATCCCTTCATTCAACGCTGGATTTTCCTCATGAATCACCCTAGAACCGTTCATGAGATCACCTGCAAGCTGAATATCTTGGAAGATTTTGGGTGAAACATCCTAGCTTTTGGTAGATTTTGATGCATTTTTTCTCGGTCGGTCCCAGGATGCAAATCTTTTGGGTGATACCAAGGTTGAGATTGTTGAAGGTTTTCTGATGGAAACTGGTACTGCTAGGTAGTTTCAAAGAGTGGTTCAGGAAGATGAACTCATTTTGACAACTATTCTTTCAGATGGGTTTAGTCCCGCCAACTAGTACTTCTACGTGGGGATTTGCACCCCCGAACCCGTACATGTTTCGCTTGAAAGTTGGGTATGTTCCAGCTCAAGGACTTCATCACTGAAGGCCCTCAAAGCAGAGGGTCTTTCAGGACCTGTAGTTCATTTTCTGGGTGCTGATGGTGATGAGCAAAATCATCAGTTAGGATGGCTATTTTGGATAATGGTCCGAGTATAGGTCGCAAACGGTCGGGGTTGGTTTGCACGCCAGTTTTTTTTTATAAAAAAACACTTCTTCCAAAAATAGAAAACATGTTTCCCCTTATCGGAAGATTAGCAAACAAGCAGGAGTTCCAGCTTATTTTGGAGCTTTATACCTACCCAAAGGGTGAAGTTTTTTGGTTCGTTTCCTGCAGTGACGAATGTGAACCCCCTCATCTCTCACATGTTAAGTTGGGAGGTTCGTCACTTCTATAAGACTCTATAAGGGTGTTATACTACCCATTTTTACCTCCTGAAAATTAACATGTCCCCTGCTTTTTTAAGCAAATGAATCATCTTCCAAGCATCAAGTTTTCAGGGTCCAAAAAATGTCAGTTTTGAGGGTGGTTTTTTAAATGGAGCGACAGCGACTCTATAAACGGCCTTGTAAGTCTTATTTCACCCCTATGATTGGAGTTACTACTGCCCATAGATTGATAACTGGTTTTTTGGGGCCCACTTTCCCAGCCGGCTGAAATCTGGATCCCATGATGAAGCTGGAAATCACATGAATTTCAGGGGGCCTGGGCACCGATTGGGCCCCGGCCCACCCCCCAAATGCCACGTGCCGGCCTTTTTGTTGATGGATTATTCACCATATTCTTGCCCGTTCATAGTTTCTCGAATAGCCTTGGCTGCAAATTTCCTGGTTTGCGAAATTGTTGGGTCCTTCAATTCCCATGACAAACCGATGGTGCCGAAGTGCTATGGACCTGAAGGTGCTAAGCAATATGGCCTACAAATACTCCACTGTGGCCTTTTTGCAGATGATCAAAGAGAGTACGATTGCAACTTGGTTTGTTTGTTTGAAGAACGAAAACACCTAAAAACATGAAAAAACTGGTCGGTTGTGGCAGGGGTTGGCTGAAATGTCTCATATTAGCTAAGTGACATAGAAACTCTGAAGATGGGGATGGACTGAAATATGATTTATGTGAATTCATATGATGTATATCTACAAAGGTTTCCGGAAGTCTGGAGGCAGCAGAAATTTGCCAGAATATTTTGTAGCCTTGTATTTAGATATGTTTTTGCCATGCAAAACTCACGTAGCATCGGGCTATTCTCGTAGCACAGTAATATCATGGGTATTTTGGAACATACATCACCAAAGCATGCAGGTACCGTTCCAAATGGAGGTACTGTTCCAATCTCATCCCCGCAAAAAAGTGATGTTGCTTGGGAGTTTTGAGGAACCCCTGAGGCAATGGACGATGGATCCACGGATTGAACATGTGATGAAATGTGCAGTGAAGTTGATTTGAAAACATACGAGCCGATGAGGCTCCATGATCCGATCGACATCCAGTCTGCCATATACCGAACGTGAGGGGCGTTCCGGTGTTTTTGGAACACCACCGAAGATCTCAGTCATGTTTGGCTTTTAGGTTGCCAAACTCACACCTTTTAGGTTCGGTGTGCCTCTTTGGAGGTCACGATTACAACCAGCCAGTGAAAGGGTCACAGTTTTCACAGTTTTCACCACCCTAAAAAAAAGGTCACAAAGACGCAGAATTGCCAGGGATTCACATTTGGCTGAGGTCACCATTTACTTCATGTCCATCATGGTGGGCATTGAGAGCTTCTCCATTGTTCCTTGCCCATGGAAATTTGGGGGCCAAGGCTGGGTGCAATGTTTGCGGATCATCGACTGTCCGACAGGATGAAAACTCATGAAAACGAAAAAATAGATGGGCGACACTTTTTATACAAAAGGTATCAAAAGGTGATTTTTCATATGATTTCCCTCATTTCAACCTCAGTTTGTTTGTCCAAAAAAGATGTTATGTTTTTTGTGAGCAAAAAACCAGTTGGGAGATGATGATGTCACGGAAACTACCTCCTCCTGGATAGAATCCAGTTTGAATCAAGCAAATTGCAAATTCGAAAGGGTTTTTCCCATCAAAAACTGGGTGGTGGTTTCAAATATTTTGAATATTCACCCCTACTTGTGGAAGATTCCCAATTTTGACTATTATTTTTTCAGATGGGTTGAAACCACGGGTGGACGGTTTACCCTCCCGAAGTTTAACATAGACCCTGCAAAATGGTGGTTGGAAGAGCTGTTAAACTTCGGGGGGTTTACCCAACCCAGACCATCCATGTATGGTATTTTTACCAATATTTACCTACATTTAGTTGATTTTGATGGTTTTCATGTGGATTAATATACCAGTCCCATGGATGCTATGGGCAAGGAAAACACAAAAAAACGCCATCTCTTGCGATGTTCCAGACCAAGGCTCAAGTGTCTATCCTGGTGGTCATGGTCTTGGCCACATGGTGTCTTGGATGAGATGGCCCTTGTTTTTTGCGCCGATGGGGTTTTGGAGCCCAATATATTGGAGCAATGAAAGAAAGACCTGGGGAAGGTCCAGATATACCTGGTGATTCAAGCCGTGACCTTTTTGGGATGGTGAAAACGTGACCCTTTTTAAGGGGTTGAGTGACCTCCAACGATCGGGGATGAAAAGGTCACGGATTGAATCACCTGGTATATATAGTTTCCTTTGGGATTTCTTGTTGTTTATGTTTCCTTTTGTTTGTTTAAGGTGATGCTTTACGAATTGGGATTCATCACCATGGAAAAACCACCATTTGGGGACTATGTTTTTTTGATTTTTCTGTCCAAATATCTTAGATTTGCTTCAGCTGTGGTTATCCCGACAAAAGAAGGTGTTTTTTGTAGATGCTACTGTTGACGGAAGAAATCCTGCACCAGTTCATAGGTAGTTTATCCCATTATTTACAGGGTCTTCTGCATCCCAAGTGGTGCAATATTTCTTCCACCAACAGTATCATGTATAAAATTTCCACATCATTGGCAAGTCCAGGACCTACCAAATCATAGGGTACATGGTGGGAAAACCCTTGGATCCCTTGGGATGGGGGTCCCTTATATAATCAACCCCATATACACCTTATATTACCTCGTAGTACTTATAGGGTAAGAATCTCATTTTAAAGGGCTCCTTGGATTAGTAGGGATTCTATAACCCCATAGAAGGCAAGGACTATAACTGGTACGTTAAAAATACTGCCAATTGGTTGAAACTATGCTACCTACCACTTTTAGCAAGAACCTCCAAGATCCGTTGATTATCATATATTGTTTACTTTTGACGGTCAACTCATTGCTTCAATCGTGGGTTTTTTTCTTTCCAATTGAGCAGTGATCAACGTTTTAGTTGGTCGTGTTCTATAGGGGATGAAATACTAACGCAGGTATAGAGGGTTTATTTCATAAGCCAGTATGGACTAGGTAGTGGTTTCAAATATATTGTATGTTTCACCTTACCTGGGAAAATGATTCAGTTTGACGAGCATATTTTTTTCAGATGGGTTGAAACCACCAACTACCCTTGGACACCCCAAAACCATGAAAAAATCAGGTTTTAATCCCTCGAAATATGGGTTATTAGTTATAAACACCAAAAAATCCATGGTGTCGGTTCCCATGGTAGATTAGGGATCCCCATTAACCTCAAGGGACAATTGGGTGTAAAACTATCAACGTATGGTACTTATTGTCTTCTCTAGGGATTGTTGGGGATTAGAACCCATAAATACCCACGTAATATAGGGCTATTCTACAGGGATTTTGTATAGGGGTACGTTTCAAAGGTTGTTTCAACACACCTTTGGAACACACCCCTAAACCTTTACCAAAAGGCTAAAGAGGGGTTTCTTTCATAATTGGCTTGGGGGATTGCCTGGGGTGTGCTCTAGGGGTGTGTTGAAACAACCTTTGAACGTTGGTAGGAGTGGTTTCCAGCTATCCCCTTTATAACCAACCTTTTGATCATTGCTCCAACCTGGGATTGTTGGTTTTTCCGCGCCTGAAGCTCAAGATTTTTTCAGCTCGGAAGCTGATACCTTTTCATTTGGGAGGGGAACAAAAGTTTCTACTTTTCCAGAATTTAACATAGATACCAAAAAATTGCCCATAGTTTAAAGGAGTCCACCCTTTTCCAAGCTATCATTGTGGGTATCAAATGTTCCTGAGTTTTTTTTTCGGGAAAACAACTGAATTCATCCTATCATTTATTGACAAAAGTTCAGGTAATCCAATCATCCATGTGGGAAGTCTTGATCAATTTGAGCCATTTATTTCCCAGATGCCCCATGGGACTGGAATATTTACCCAGCCATTTCCCCTTGAATGTGGCCATTGTTCACCTAATGAACCTAATGTAGGTAAATATTCCCTACATGGAGCATTTGCATTTGTATGTTTGGCCCAAGATACAACACCTTGGTGTAGTTTGACATGCATTCTCAATGGTTCAGACATCCCACAGTGCCAAAAACAAATCGCAAATGGTGGCATAAAAACAACATGTTCGAACCCGAAAAATGAAGGGTTGGAAGACGAATCTCCTTTTCCAAGACGTTTTTGTTTCAGGTTCCGGCTACTATATTTTTCGGGGGAGTTTCAGGGAGGGAAGCGGTTTTGGATCCTCTTCTAGCAGTAAATTTCCTGCAACCCGGCCATTCTCCCTTGTTGCGCTGGACAGGGGATGCATAACCGGAGAGATGAATTTTAGCTACTTGGACACGCAGCAGATTGGGGGCACATGAGTATTTGCCGAATCTGTTTGTTTGGCAAACTTGAAATCTGGGAAATGTGATTCTAGACTTTGCCTGTTTGTGTCAGATTTTGCACCTTTTTACATAGGGGGATGGTGAGGCGAAAGTAGAGTATAGTAGATAGTACCTATGTTATCATCCATGCATCGAATAGTTCCCTTCGTTATCTATGGGTATATGGGTGATGTTTTACAATTTAATATATATATATACATGTTTTGATATTATATATAATTTATATGTTTATATCATACATGATAAACACCAAGGATTTAGTTTGTATGTTCAGCCGACATGGGAAATGTTATGTTTCAGCCAAAACAAGATGCAGACAGTAGATTGGGGCCAATGGCTGCTGAACATGTTGGCTATGGGAAAAAGGAAGTTACACAGGTGCATCCAGCACCTCACTACATGGTCAACGATTCTATACCCGAACACTCAATGTACACCCCTGAAGACAAACATGGAACATAATCATGGAGGTTTGGGAGATCATTGTCCTTTCGGAGATTTGTAGGTTCCATGTTAATCTTTCGGGGTGTATGGCATATTTGGCAACATTTGGGTAGTTTAGGGCGTAAACTAGCAGGTAAATACACCAGCCCCACTGAGTGGTGTCTGGGAGATTTCGTTGCAGCTCAGAATCGCGAATCGCCGGCCGGAATAGCCATTGATGGCCTCATTAGAAAGGATCTAGGTGGTGGTTAAAAAAAAAAGTTTCACCACTATTTTGGGAAGATTCCTATTTTGACTAATATTTTTCAAATGGGTTGAACCACCAACTAGGGATACACCCCCGGAAGTTTAACAGCTCGCCCCTTATTTCCTCTTGGGATGTTCCATTTTCAGGGGCTATGGAAAACTTCCAGGGACTTTGTTTGTGTTTCTTTATTTTTAAGGTGATTTTTTGGACGGATTCGGATTTTATGGGATTCTCCGTTTTTTCTCCGTTAAAGTTCCAAGCAGACCTGTGGGGGGTGGTGATTCTCCTAATCTTCCCTAAGGTGAACCCCAATCTTCCCAAATCGGAATCCTTAGGGTTCCCCAGTTACCCTAACTACTGGATCTAAAACCACCAACCAGTTATTAACCATCAAAAACCATGAAAAATGAAGGTTTTAGGCCCCAAAATATGGGTTATAACACCCAACAACTGGGATGATCCTCCAACTCGCCAAGGTTTGATCGGACTCTTGGTCCAAGGCGGTAGTTCCACCTGCGAAGCCGCTTGGGGGACCCAGGATGTTGTGAGTCGACGTTCACCCCGGAGGGGGTAGATGGGGATGTCCATGGTACTTAGTAACTGGGTTATGTGTAACCCCTATATAAGTCCCTGAAGGTCCACCATTAAAGACAAATAGGGAACTTCAATAAAGTCTTCTGGGATGTCCATGGTACTTAGTAGATGAATGGGTTATAACCCCTATATAAGTAGGTTATAAGTCCCTTAAGTAGGTTATAAACCAACTTACGAACTAGTTACTAACTTCCATGGACACCCCAGTAGATGGTATATGAATAGCCTCTTTACCAAGCTGAAACCCAACTGACCTCTATTTTTGAAGGTCAACCCCCCAAAAAAAAACAAAGCCTAAACTCCAATCACAACAAGTGTCACTTGGATTCTAGGAATACAACTGCTTGATTGTTATGGTAAATGTAGGGGAAACCTAGAATCCAAATGACTCATATTTTTTGGAGACTTGACACATAACGTGGAAGGTCAACCCCCTATAAAAAAGGTCAGTTGGATTTTAGGAACATATATATATATATAGTTAGTTTTACCAGACATGGTTCCTATGGGTAGGTTGCTGTATATATCTGGGCGAATTGCAGCAACAAAACAAACCGCCGGTTGGTCACCCCAAATGCGGGGGAATTGTAAGGGAATACCCCCGCATGCCCCGATCATGCAGGTTGATGGGTTATGGTAATTGCTCATATATCCATACGCACTTTTCATGGTGATTGTTTGTGGAACTTTCCCATACCATGACACCTAGAAATACCGGTAATATCACACACCCCCAACACTCAATGTGTGATATATTTAGCACAAAACTGGGTAGTTTCGGGGGGTAGATTGGGTCTCACTCCACTCAACAACGGCCAGACAGAATTGACCATTGGAGTCTTGGTTCAATCTCTGACCCTTCCATGGTTCCAAAAGAACGGGTTTGACAAAACCAAGACCACAAGAAACCAGCACACTTGTTCTACCGTCCATTTAAGATGGATTGGCCCCTGCTTGACTGATTTTCGACCGAGAGGACGAAAAAGAGCACCTGCACGCCATCATTGATAAATTTGGAGCACTTGAGATATTCAACTGCAACTTTAGGAATTTCGAGTGGAGGGAGCACATGATGTCAATGCAAGAGTATAGAGGAAGAAAGGATTGCAGTGCCATCATTGCATCGCAACTTGGATTGGATCTACTTTCTGCGAATACCGGATCAATGGCAACGACATCAGAAACAGCCAAGACACCAAGCAAGGTAAATACACCAGCCCCATTAAGTGGAGTCTGGGATATCAAAATATATATGATTATATGATCAAAACAGTCCCAAATCATTGAACCAAATCTCCCCCCAACAAAAACTCAAAAACCTCCTTGAAACTAACAGCAAAAGCACCCGAAAATGGATGGTTGGAATGACCTTCTCGTTTCCCTTTTTGAGCCTGGATTTTTGTTAGGTGCAAACGTTTGCTGTTACTGTAGTTTCAGGGAATGTGGCAAAAGTGAGTTTTAAACTTCACCGGACCCTTTCACCCAAAAGCGAGTTTCCATAGGGGATCCCCCTATGGCAAGTGCCCAAGTTCCCAAGTGGCAAAACCTCACCTTTTCGAGGCCAAAACGATTTGCCAGAGTCTGGTCTTGCCACTTGGTGTTTGACAGCAGTTGACCACAGTTGTTGGTTGATGAGTGGAGTGAACTGGATGAATGGAAGCTTTTTGGAAACCTGCTGTTAAGATGCTGTTAAGTGATTAAACAAGAGCTGGGTGGTGGTTTCAAATATTTTTGTTTAATGTTCATCCCTACTTGGGGAAATGATCCAATTTGGCGACATATATAATATTTTTCAAATGGGGTGGTGAAAAACCACCAACTAGTAAATGATTAAACAAACGAGAATTGAAGCTTTTTGCAACGCCGTGTTTTGTGGTTGGGGGTGAATTCAGGATGTGAATGATTTGACTTTCTGGACAAAAATAGCATACATATGGTCTCATCCTTCCTTCCGGTTCATGTTTGACCTTTTCAAGCGTTTTTTTGGGGGGAAGGGTGGGATCTGAACGAGCCTAGTTTCAATGTATGAAGAAGATTTGAAGATTGAAGCAGGCATGAAAGGTCCGCAGATGTTTCTTTTTGTTTGGATGGGTTGTTCCTTCTGCAGCTAAGATTACTAACAATATCCAACAATCTCTCGATTTGGGGGCAAAGGGAGTAAGCAAAACTAAAACAACTTGAAAAAAACAACGTTGAAAACCAACAGCAATTGACCCTCGATGATCTAGCCCCTTCAACAGATTCAATTATTGTTCATCGCCTTTTTGTTCCATCATGTTTCATCCGAGTCAATGGTGAGATGCTAGATGAGTCGGTACTCTTGATCATTGAACTTTAGCTTGTTGAATATTTGTGGTAGCTGTTTCGGTAGCTTGGAAAGCCCATCAATTTGCGACACATCTTACATATCACATCTTAGAACACCACTAAAAGTTAAATTCCACCCAAAAAATTGAACTGCAAGATGAGTTTCACTTTGCTTTGATACTGCACTCAAAAAGACTTGAAGCTTTTGGGTGCCAGGAATGATACTCCCTTGAGTTCCAAAAAAAAACTCCGGAGCAAAAACTAACATCGCTGGAAAATGGACCCAAATTCAATTGACGATGTATTTGCAGGTGATGATGTGAAACCATATATACCTTTGCTATGAGCTGTGTTTATCCAGCGTCCAAGGGATACATTTCGTTGGACCCTTCGTGACTGTCGAAAATGCTGAGGGCGGGTCCCAGAAGATTGGATCCTCTCTCCACGGTGCCTCGGGTTTGCCTTTGGAGCGCATCTGGGGGGGGATTCGGGATCTATGTGTACTGTAACCCGAAAACTAACATTTGGAACCCAAAAAATGGAGGTTTGGAAGATGAGTTTCCTTTTTCAAACAGGTGATTTTTAGGTTCCATGTTAGTTTTCGGGAGTGTACTCCTCTAAAATTTTTCACGTGGAACTTGAACAGAAGCCGCTGGAAAAAGGGAGATTCCTTTTGGAAACCATCATTGTCAGGTTCCAGCCGTTAGTTTTTCGGAGGTATCATGATTTTTGTTGTGTACTGATTTTGTATTGATGCTGATGGATTTTGTATTGATGTTCAATTGATTTTGGACTGCTTTTTTATGGAATATACACTCCGGTAAACTAACATAGCAATGGGAAATCCACCATTTGAGTCGATGTATCTCCTATAAAAAATGGTGGGTTTTCCAGCCAGCTATGTTAGTTTACCAAAGGGTATATCTCGATTTCGTGTGATGGATTGACATTGGGCTGAAAAAATCGGCTGGTTATCCCAGTTGTTGGGATGCGAAGTTTAACGAATGCAACGCGAGGTTAAAAAATCTCAAGTTTTGGGATGGCTTGCGGAGGAAGTTTCTGCTGATGTGTCCAAAATGGACTCCATGGGACGAAAGGAATATTTACCTACATGAATGGCTGAAATTGTATGATAAAATGTAGGTAAATATTCCAGTCCCATGGAGCATATGGGGTATGAGAAGCCAATCAAAAAAGACATGTCTTGATTCGGTGTGCAATTTGGCTCTCTGGAAATGTTATGACAGATGAACATCCATGAGATCAATTGAACCATATTCATTAAACTCGTTAAACCTCGTGAAATCCATACCCTTTGGGAATCTTTCACCACGCCAAATTATGATGACAATGAGGATGATGATGAGGAGGATGTTCCACTGCCACATTACCCCCCTGGTCAACGTAGATGGCATGACTGCTATTGATTTTATTGACTTATCCAATAGCAGCCTACTAGTAAGTACTTTTTGGGGGATTGAAAGGTGTGTACAGCGTTTGCTCTGACCCTGAGGTAGTGTATAAGATGTTGTTTCCTCAACTACGCAACTTTCGAAGGGTGGAAGCATTGTTTGGACATGACCCTCTCTAGGGGTGAGTTTTCAGAACACATTTGCACAACACTCGCGGATTTTAGAAAGTGAAAGGGTAACAGAAGCACCCCCATGTCATTGGGTCAATGAGTTTATCTCTATTATATGGAAATAGTTGGAGTTGATCGATTTTAGCAAATCTCCCTATGTTGGGGATAGATTTATCCCAGTATCCCACCTTTAATAGGAAATCCTTAAAAATCGTTCCCTATAAATGGTGCCCTATAAGCCCCCGGGAATTCATGGGGTGTTTGGAGATCTATATAAGGATCTCCTTCATTCCCCAGACATGAATTTACATGAATTTCCTCTCAACCTATGGTGGTGTATCAAGATTCTACATGTAAATATATTATTTAATCATGTTTATATACATTTATACATATATATTTGCATACCTAGAACCCAAATGATCTATATTTTGATTCCTACATATACCATGTATATATATATATACATATAAACATTCCTGGAACCTATTTGTCCTCTGTTTTGGAGGTTGAACCCTTTAAAACAACGTCTTTTCCAGTTGAAACAAGGGTCATTTGGGTTCTAGGTATATGATATACATACCTAGAACCCAAATGATCTATATTTTGATTCAACCCCTAAATTTGAAGGTAAACCTTTGCCAAAAAAAAGGTCAGCTGGATTCTAATCATACAATATATCACAGATATATGCACCTACATACATGAATGGTTTATATATTGTTGTTAGTACGAGTTGGTAAATCTTGCCAACATCGTCTGATGGATCCAACAAAAGTTTCGAGGTATCAGAATCCATCAGAGGACCACTACCAGTTATAAGTAGGAGCCTATAACTCCATTTATAGGGGTCATAACCCCATCTACCCAATTTGTAAGGCCATTTGTGGGGGTTATAACTTCATTTATAACTAGCAGGGGCCCACCTTGTACTTCACCAAGGACACGCAGCAAGTTTCCTTGGCATAAATCTTTGGGTTAGTCGTCCCTTTATACCTGGGCAAAGTATAGCAACTAAACCGCCAGTTGCTCACCCCAAATGGTGGTGATTGTAGGGGAATCCTTCCAAAAATCTCCTGATCATTCAGGTTAAAGGAATTACATGGAATTCCAGTACTTTGCCCAGTTTTTACCCAATCAGCAGCCCCTTTGAAGTTTGGTGACTTTTCGTAAGTTAAATGTACTGTAAGTTGGAGATCGGTCACGTGGTTTTTCCTTCACCCACGTGTCACCTGAGTCCTGGTTGGTGGTTCAAATCAAGGTATTAGTGGTGATGCCTATGAGCGGCGTGCTTTTGGCGGTGGTACTTTTAATTAACAATGTATCCTGGTTGGCCGATTTCGGAATCCCTGTGGCTATTTTTTTGAAAGAAACATATATGGCCATTTTGGGTATGTTTTATTATCAAGGGGTGTATTCTCTTTGATACCCAGATATTCCATCACCAGAAGTTTCAGGCACCTAAAATGGAAGTACTGAGTCTTGTAAGGCTGCTTTGACGGTAGTTTTCCTTTACATACGCCGTACCCATACTGCTTATATAGGTGAGGATTCCTCCATTTTAGGTGTTGGGTGGGTTGGTCCCATGGATTTTCTGATGGTTGGATGGATTTTATATGGATCTTCATCACCAGCAAACAAGGGATTTTGTTTTTGCTTTTGAGGCACTTGTAGATGTTCGAGTATACTCCCTAGACATCCAAAATACCCTAAATACCAGGTAAGGAGGTGTGAAAAAGTACCCGTAAAAACCCTTCTCAGGAGATGTGTGGGGGTTCATTCATACCCATCCTCACCATGCGTTTGGATGTCCAGGGACTGTGCTCCCCGCAATGTCAAAGTTGAAAAGTCGGAAAAGTCAGCAAATCGATTATCATTTGGGAACGTTTTATTGCTAAACTTTCTACCGTAGTAAATCACCATACCATAAACTTGAATACGGGGAATATGTTTTCGCATTTTTTCCAAGCATTTTCACAGCAAATCAAAGCTCATCATGGGTTTACCCAGGAGTTTGGAGAAACAAGTTCACGTCTAAAAGTTCGCTCAAAACGTATGCGAGTTAACTCGCGCTCTGGAATACCAAATTCCCTAACAAACGGGCCACTCCTCCGAAGTTCTGACCCTTCAAAAAACATGCCACCATTTTGGAAACTGTTTAATTTTTTAGTTTTTGGGAAGTTTCACGTGAATAATATGGTTTCCCGGTTTTGGGAACTCACCTAAAAACTTTACCTAAAGGTGCTTGAAAAAATAATGTTCCTTTTCCCAAGGTGGGATAGTGTTGATGGCAACCAGAACTCCGACCAACCAGAAATTTTGCCCAAAAAAAAACTACTACCTGAAAATGGGCCCCCTGGAAAAGGAGATGAACCCGAACTTGGAAAAACCATCCCACTTTGAGGTGAACCAGCAGTTAGTTTTCACAGGTTGTCTGACTGCGCTTTTTTGGTTGGATAAAACAATTGTTTTGATAAAGTTCCCGTAAATAATTTTTCCGGCTGGTTCGCCTGAAAGTGGGATTTTCTCCGTTTTTTTTGTGGGATGGAAGTTTGTGGTTGATGATGTTGGGAACGATTTCCGAAAAAGCAGGCTTCTGGAAAGGTAGATTTTCCAAGGGTTCTAAATTCGAAAAAACAACGACAAAAAATTGCAGCGTGACCCCTAGACTTCCCAAATCCTCCACATAGCTGGTGAGGATCGGTGTGAAAGGAACCCTTAGATGTTCTTGGGGTTCAAACACCGATCCTCACCGGGTAGCCCTGGATGTCTAGGGTGAGAGTTTCACTTTTTTTGCCCTTGGATCCTCTTGGGCTATACAAAAGGCGAGATAATTTTTGACTGGAGTTATAACTAACCCCCAAAAAGTGGATCGAGTTGTGGATGATCCGCCTGCTTAGAACTGGTGACTGGGGGGGCCCACTCTGTGAAAACTGACACGAAAAATGCCCACTGCAGTTGCTCAATGCCCACTTCGTTGCTCAACCAGCCTTCGCAGAAGTCTGGGCAGCACGCTCCTGGATTGGCAGCGGTGGGGTGTGAAGGGTTCTCCCCCGAATGCCACGTTTCACCCAATGAAATAAGGTTTGGGTCTGTAAAATGGGTGTATCTCAAAAATATAGACCCATCTCTATGAACCATCATCTCCCCATGAGTCATGTGTTGAGGATCATCCAAGTGTGAATCAACATCTATAGACGAGGATCTTCTCTGAGAAGCATCATCTCTCTCCATTCGAATCCTTTGTGATTCGGCTTGTGTGATTTGTGTGGATCATCCATCAGGACTGTCTCTGAGAGTCGTAAATTTCTCCATGTGAACTTCCTTTGTGAATAATCTCTCGATGATGATCATAAGCCATTGTTTCTCATCACCATATTTCTTTCAAAATCAGAACCCTGTAGTATCATGACAATCTCTCTTTCCATCACCATCTCTTTTTTCATCACCATTTCTTTTGTCATCACCTTTTGTTGTGATTCCCATCTCATTTGTTGCAACCATCTTGTGTATCATCACCATTTTGTTTAAAACATACCCATTTTCTATTTCTATCATGCCCGTCTTGTATCATCACCATCTTAGCATAGTGGACGTAATGGATCATAGAATCATCACTCTTGTAAAAAATCAAAAAAAATCCCAAGCATCCTGTATCATAACCACGTGAACCTACCGTCATCATGTTTTCTTTACAACCATGTTTTTATCTTACCCTCCCTGAAACTAACATACTTCAGGGTGACAAAAGTTTATGCTTCTTGGGGCTGATATCAAACTCTCAGGAACAGTTTGGTCAGCAGCGGATCGAATTAGGAAGCTCATTTTGCGTGGCCAGTGCGGGACGGTCGGATTTCACCCTGTTTTAAACTAATAAAAATTTTTACAGTCTCGCAGGAGGAAATCCGACCGCACGAAAAAACAACAAGTGACCACTGCAGGATTCTAGGGGGAAAGGGCGTTACATCTTGTGATGCTGAACAAGCATAACTTTCATCCTGCCAGTGTAGCACCTGAAAATGGGCCATCCCAAAAGGAGTATCAGGTTCGCAGCTCACAAGAGTTTCAATCTATCACCCGCACCAACAATTCTACATCAGCCCGGCTGGCGGGCTTAGGGCTTAGGCTGGGGGGGGTGCAGGTTTCACCGAAAGATTCTGGGGGATTTTTCAGAACCCTAAAAATATATATAACTACCTGAACTTTCATTGAACTTTCGAGAGAACCCCCTAAAAATAAAGATAAACACAAGCCATACTCCGCATTTGGTGTTTTTTTTGTTTTTGCCTCGCACAACTGGAGGGGAACCCTCCGCATTTTTGCAAGGTTATCTACTGAGTGTGAACATCGGAAATGCCTTTGTCCCAGCCTCAAGCCGTTTCCATTCGAAAAAATGTGGTGATTTTTGTGGTGCAACAAAGTTGGTAGTCACCTTTGTTGGTAGTCATGGAATGGGGGTAGTTGGCCCAGTGGGTATTGATCTACTGAAAACCTTCACGAAAACCCAGTGCCCAAGGAATGGTTTTTTTCGCAAATTTCGGAGGTCAATCATGGCATCCAGACTTCGATTTTGTTGATCTATGAATCCCATGACTGTGAGTTCATGACTGGGGTTGGGTGGGATGCCAATCCCATGGCATCCCAATCCATCGGATTGGGATATCGATTTCTACATGAAAACCATAAAAATCAGCCATTCATGTAGTTAAATATACAATCGTCCCATGGAATGGTGTGGGAATTGCTTACCTTCTGCAGGTTTTACGGCTTTCTTGGGAGCCGAAAAACGTTACCTTTGAACAGAGCTGAAGTGATGTGACCGACTGGATCTTTGGGGAATCAATCAAAAGGTCACGACTTGAAGAAGCTGATTCATAGTTAAGAAGTGGTTAGTGAAGTTTTCACCCATCTCTAATTAGGTGGTGGCAACTCAAATATTTTTATGTTCACCCCTATATGGGGAAATGAACCAATTTGACCCATATTTTTCAAACGGGTTGAAAACACCAGCTAGATATATGCGTCTTCACTCCTTGCATGGGCCTTTGCTAAGCTCTGGGATCATTACAAAGAGCAGTTGGAAATGGGGTGCGTTATGTGTCCCAACAAACATCTACCCTCCAGTAAACTACTAGTAAGATGGCTGGTTCGAAAATCAACAGGAGATACTGTACATCGACTCAAATGGTTGTTAGGATTTCAGGGATGTATCGTTCTTAGTCGGCAAGAAATTGGTAAAGTCACCAAGAATTTAAGGTACCTAAGATGGAGGTACTCACCTACAAAAGCTATATATATAAAACTTATGCAAGGGAAACCCCCGCCCCAAAAATATCCTTATAAGGTTCCGTACGTCCGTTTTAGGTACCTGAAGTGTTCGGTGATAAAGGCTCGCTGCGTTGAAAAAAACCAAGGCCTTAAATTGGCTGGTTGCACTCTTCTTGAAATATATGTCTCCAGTGGTGTACGTGCTGACTGGGAATGTCTCTTGGCCACCTTTGTGATTACCCCGAAACAAAGTTAGCATAATCAAAACATCGCTCATACTCAAGAAATGAACCTTGCAAACCACCATATTCAGTACCCATTCGTCAAAATTTCCAGGGTTTTTTGATTATTTGATGTTATTTGTAGTCTATGACGGGGGATTACGACATCTCCATGGGAAACCAGTTTTGAAGGATTTCACCAGGATTTCATCGAATGTAGGATGAGTTCCATCGATGGCTGGTGGGTCGGGGGTCGATCCCAAGAATCGGAAAATCATCAACGTCTCTAGTTTCACCTCGTTTCAGTTTGTTTGGAACACCTTCCAGACCATCCAACAAGCACAGCAAATCTAAGAAAGAACATATCAAATAGGTGTTGAGGAAGAACCCTCCCCCCAGATTCAGCACCCATTCCTTAAAGAGCATTTAGAGAAAGATTCGTGACATGTCGAGATTCTGCAGGGTCGGATCTTGAATCCAATGGTGTTAAATATGCTTTGCAAAATACCACCTCCCAGAAAGATGGAGTGGATGATTGAGTTGTTGGCTTCGTGGTGCTTATTTGTACTTCTTTAACAAAAAAATCATAATAACCCATAGGATCCGTGGGACTGGAATGTTTACCTACATTTGCCATAAATTTATGGTACATGTAAGTAAATATCCCATACACACCCCAAAAGGTAGCAAGTTGGAAGTGAAATCCCGTTATTTCAGGGACATCTAGGTTGGTGAAATATTATTTCATTTGGCCAGAATAATGTACGCGGTAAGCGGACGGTGTGCGTGAAGGTAATGGCCTATAGATGGATCCTGTGGGCAATAAAGTGTCACTGGCCAATATTTCAAGTTTACAGTATACAGTATACCCATCTATACTGGTATAGTATCCACTGCCCCTCCAGAGATATGTTTGGCGAATCAAGACGATGAAATTAGTCGCCTAGACAATAAAATACCTCCTGAGTAGATGTCATTTGGAACCCCCCAAAACATACCTAATACACCTTCTCAGACTTCTCATGCAGAAGGTATTTGGATGTTTGATGGTTTTTTGATCGAAGGATATCATTCCTTGGACGTTTGTGTGAAATATATATTTGGCTGATACTTGTCATACACCTTGAAACTATGCATCCAAAACTACCTTTTTGGACCACAACGGTACAGCAATACTATGATGATGACTCAACAGAGAAAAGAAAGAAAACTAGCTGGTGTTTTCAAATATCTTATGTTCACCCCTATTTGGGGAAGATGTCCAATTTGACGAGCATATTTTTCAGATGGGTTGGTTCAACCACGGTTTCCAAATAGTTTTACCTTAAATGACCATCAAATCAACTACATCAATAGCTCTGCTTCTGGCTTTACCCAAATACTAACATGGAACCTGGAATGGCCCCCTGAAAAAGGAGAATCCTATTGGAAACCATCATTTTCAGGTTCCATGTTACGTTTTCAGGGGAGTACATGGCTTAATAAAAATAAACACTTGCTGGCCCTTCCGGAATGAGAGAAGTTTCCACAACAAATAGCTAAAATCATTCCCTTACTGGGCCAGGCAGTCAGAATAGGAAATATCTATACCCGGACCCTTCTAGGAAAGGGTGTAATTAAGCAACCCTTTTTAGGGTTTAAGCACCACCCATTGGAGGGTGCTGGTACTTTCATGTTTGGCTTTCTAGCAACATCACCAAAAGTTTCAGGTACCTAAAATGAAGGGGAATCCTGCACTTTACGGCTATTCTGAGGGTAGGGTTTCACTTACATAAGAGGTATCCATACAGCTTCTGTAGGTGAGGGTTCCTCCATTTTAGGTACCTGACATGTTTGGTGACAATATGATACAAATTTCAGAGTAAGAATGGGCCTGGTAATTCAGGGCGACAAGTGAAGAGTGATATTATTATTGTGATTATTTGTGGAGTCATCATCATCATCATCATCATCATCATCATCATCCTCATCATCATAATCAACATCATCATTATTATCATCATCATCATCATCATTATTTTATTCTTCGTGTTCTTATTCATGTTCTTCTTTGTTTTCTTCTTCATGTGTTTGGTGACAACAGCAAGCAAGCTGTTAGATGTTTGTCAAAACTTCTCCCCAAACAGGTGAAGGACATTAGCATTGTCCCTCGGCTTTTTCGAAATGTGGAGATGTGTTTCCTCGCGGGTTTTGTTTGTCTCCGTGAAATTTGTGTTGGGTTTTTTTCGTTGGGTTCATTGGTTTTTAATGGCCAGTCAACGTACCCTCCCCCAATCACGCACCCCCGCTCCAAGGAGTAAGGATTCAAATTATTAACGGCATATTATATAAGGCCGACAGGCCGGCTTTTGAAGCCTGATTTCTGAGGAGGGTACGTTTTTTTTGGGGGGGGGTTTTGGTTGATTAGCCAGAAATTCATGGGAGGGAACTGGTTCGAAAAGGCTGATTTTAGATAAAGAGGTGGAGGTGATCATAGGTGACGAATGACATGTCATGTTTGAAACATGTCATTTTTACAACAAAATCTGGCAGTTTCACCAGCGAGTTCGGGGAAGAGAGCACCATGAGTTTTGGGTCAGTTTATATATTGGCTTTGAAGACCGCCCTTTTATCTTGGAAATTTGTAAACATCAGCAGTTGAAAGTTAAAGGTATCATGGTATCACCTACAAAACATCACGTTGTCATTCTGATGATGCAAGTGGTCACTCAAAATTGGAAGGAGAGTGTTTAACTTCAAGATCGGTCTGAACAATTGCAGGGAGAAAAAGGTGACGTGACCCACACATCACATAGTGGCGAGGAAGGATACATACAGAGGATCTGTGTATGGTTCATGGCTAGTCAACCTACCCCCACCTAGCCTCCTTCCCCCCAGAAATAAGGATTCAGTAAAGCCTTACTAAGGGAAACCAATGGTTAATAAGGCCTTATTTCTGGGCGGTGTACGTTTGGGGGGGTTGGTTGACCAGCCACAATGGTTGTCAATAGGAGCCCAATAAGCAATGAAACAATGAACTTCTTTTGGGTGGGTCAGAGTGACATTTATTATATCATGTATCCTTTGTCAACAACCCTGAAAGTCCCAAAAACCACTTTTTAGGAGGGAAGGTGGACCTCATCATCCAAAGGGAACCACAATTTTTTTTGGAATGGCGGTTGACTTCCAAGGAACCAATACTTCAAGAAAAAGCAGTTGTCAACATGTTAGGATTGGTAATTACTCTCCAATCCTTGAAGAACTTTGAAAGATTTAGGGCGGCTTCAAATCAACAATGCAAATCTACCGTGGTGGTTTCAAATATTTTTATTTTCATCCCTACCTAGGGAAATGATATGAAATGATCCACTTTGACTAATATTTTTCAGATGGGGTTGGTTCAACCACCAACCAGAAAAATTATTTAAAAGAAAATAGAGCAAACTGTTTCACCATCCCAGGTCCACTCTATGGGGCCCCCGGGTATATGTATGGAAACCTACATGGAAACCTGCCCTTACTTAAATGTTGCTACAGTAAATGTATCGTACTAATCTGGGTGGTGGTTATGAATATGTTTTATGTTCATCCCGAACTTTGGGGAAGATTTCCAATTTGACGAGCATATTTTTTGAGATGGGTTGGTTCAACCACCAACCAGTAATTGAGTATTACAGGGCATGTGAACTTCACTTGTTGTGGGGGGGAATGATGACCGTGCTCGGATCATCCAGGGAGTATCCAACTGCTACGTAGACTTTTTAAACATAGGAATGGAATGGAATTGACAAAAGAGAAAATAAATGATTTAAAAGGTGAAGGAACCCCAAATCCCCCTTCAAATAGAAGTACTACCAAGTACTACTATCTTTTAAAGGTATCGAAAATAGAGATGTCCCTCAAAAAAGGGACCATTTCAAAAGGAAATGAATCATCTTCCAACCATTGATTTTCCGGGTCGATATGCGAGTTTTCGGGGGAGTAACAACATGACCGGCTGGAAAATCTGAACCATTTTGATTCGCTAATTACCCGAGAAAAGATTACCATACATTGAGTGCTTGGGATGCCTACAACAATTTGGCACCCCAAAAAGCCGGATGTTCAAGGATAGTTCAGCGTTTGTTTGCAGGATGCATTGTGATCTTTGATGATGAAAAGAGCTACCAACTGTTTAACTTCAATGGCAAAAAAAAAACAGATCATTTTCAAAAAAAAAGATTTGGCATGATGCCTGGGATTTCATGATGGGACAGATTTTGGCGTGTTTTTGGATTTCAAACGTCACAAATTTTGGGGGCATGAACCTGGCAAAGCCTCGGAGGGATCCGTTTTTTACACCGTTTTCGAGCCGCGAGGTCTTAATATCAGCCTTTGTGATGCGTGATGCATGGCTGAGTGGAAACGAGAAAACGTTAAGTCACATATTCCAAAAAACAAAAACGTGCAGGGTTTTGGGGTTTTGGAGATGGGGCGTTGCAGGGAGGCAGCGTCTTTATGGCATTTAGTGGCAGCCTGTTTGCTGGTTTACGGTGGTTGGTCCTGCCGAAATGTGTTGGGTTTTCAGGATCCGTTAACGTATGTTCGATTGAAAGGATTTCCCCGATCCAATATCCTACAATACTATTCTGGGTAGATGTTTGACCTTCAATCCTGCTCGATGGGGAGGGCCATGGAAACCCACGTTTCCCTCAGAATGAAGGGGTTATAACTTAACTATCCATATTTCTAGGGATTAAAACCTTCATTTTTCCATGTGCACTTGGGTCCAAGGGGGGTCTGGATTCTTAGGGAGTTTAACAAAAATGGTCCCCAATTCATCCCTCCTTCGTGAGTTTTCTGCGGCGAATTTGCCAGCAGCATGTCGACTGATTATGGAAGGCATGAGTTGAATGTTTCCCCCTGCCAAAGTTTAACATGGAACTTGAAAAATCTTGAACATGAAACCCTGGAATAGTAGATTCCTTTTGGAAACCATCATTTTCAGTTCCTTTTTTGTGGTGAGTGTTCATGCGAGTTTATAGATCCCAAACAAAAGTGTGTGTGTGTGTGTGTAGTTGTAGATTTGGAGACTCTCCGTCTCTCTCGCTCGAAACAATATTGATAATATATACCCTTGGACACCAAAACCATGAAACATGAAGGTTTTAATCCCTGGAAATATGGGTTATAACTTCTAACCCTAAAAAAAGGTTGTGGGTTGTCATATCATCACCCCTGATGCGTAGTTGTTCTCTTTTGTGACTTGAATGTCCGCATGCATCGTCACCATGTTTTTAAAGTGGCATTGTGGATGCGCCAAATGCCCCAAGTTTGCGCGTTTTTCTCTTGAAAAAACCCGGCGCGAGGAAAACAGAAACAAACATATCCATAGGATGGGATCGTGGAACCCAGCGGACGAAACAAAAAAAGTTGGGGGGAAGGTGTCGAAAGGAGTCTGTGAGTGGTTCCAGTTATAAGTAGGGTTCATTACTCAACTGACAGGGGTTCCAAGAACCCTAGTTACCCATTGATTTTCGGCCTTTTCTTTGGGGGTTTTACATGACGATCCTTCATTTATAATGATCGTTTTCGGGCCCACGTTACGTTGAAAGTGCTGAGTTTTAGGATTTTTTTTCCGAACCTTAAGCCTTACCATTCATAATCTTATCATTTCACGACTTCGTTTACCTTGGAAGTCAAAGGACAAGCCGCTTTAAAAATGCTGGTTCCTTTTGGAGGATGATAAACCTTTTTAAAAAATGTGGTTCGTAAACCAGCCTATAAAAATGGTGGCCAAGGACTTCGAGGGTTGTTTATCTCCATGTTACGGCCAAATATTCTTGCAGCAAAGGATGTGGTTACTCCCACGCAATCCCTTGGTTTCATTGTCTCTTGGCAGACACTGGAGGATTGCATCTCACGTGAGCAAACAAAAGGGCCCCTGGTTGTTTAGGGTATATAGGAGATTAATTAATAAACCATCTTCCCAGTGTGTATAGAGGATTAATACATAGGGTATAGGGTATATCGTTTATAGTACCCAGTTATGTGTGGATTATGATAAACCATCTTCCCTCTTAAACAACCAGTATGATGTACAGTAACTTTTTTTGTGGCTCACCTGGTGAATGCTTTTTTGCCTGTGTCCGGGATGTTGATGGTATTTGGTAACTGGATTATAACCCCTATATAAGTATAGATTGTAAGTCCTGTTAATAGAATTATATATATAAGTACATATAATACCGAAAGGATCCATGTAGGGAATATGTACCTACATTTACCCTTGAATGTAGCCATTTTTCACCTAATGTAGGTATATAAACCATACATGGATCCTATGGGATAGGTTATAGACCAACTTTCTAACTAGTCACTAACTTCCACGGACCTCCCAGTCGTGTTTGGAAATGTGTGAATTGTCATCAAATCGTTTACCCAGGTTAGTGACAGACACCCTTGGTATAGTTTGGTATTGTTAAATCACCTCGGGGAGGAATTTTCTGACAAATGATCTTCACCAGTGAAAACCAGGGATAATAATCCCGAGACATCCAAATGCCCTTAGGATCCAATAACTTTCTGAGAATAGTAATGGAACCTAAATACTATGCATTTCGGAGGTGATTGGACACCCTAATCATGATTTGAGAATATGACTGGATTCTTAGGCATACATTGTGAGGATTGGTGTTTTGTACTCCAAACATCTTCTGATGTTTGGCTTTTAGCGGTTCCAAACTCACACCGATCCTCACCAGGTATGACTACAGGATTTTGGATGTGGAATAAATACCTGGAACCTGCAACATCCATCTATAAATGGTTCCAATTATATAGATAATTCTAAGCAAATTAATCTTAACATGAAAAACATGCATGGGAACATCACCATTTCCATCTGGGCAAATTATAACGACCTGAGAGTTGTCACGGAGTAAATTGTGTGGTTTAGTAAGGGAACTTCCCCCAAAAAAATCGCCCTAACTGCAGTTTTAGGAATTATAGGCCAAGTTTCCCAGAATCTCTAGCCATTCAGAATTCCTGGTCCCTTTTCAAACCAGTTGCTGTTAATTTCCATCAACTTGAAACCCCTAAAACCAGCAATCCAGTTGCCTAAAAAAAGGGTACTTTCCTAGGTTTTCCAGGTTGTTTTTTGTTGTTTTTGTTTCCAGGTAAAAAAGAAAAGAAACGTGATTTATGTTGACTTAGCCAAGGTGCAGATGTGTTGCATCATTACCTGGACCTTTGTGAAGATGTGCCTCGGAGAAAACGGGGTCCACCATAAGAACCTAATTGTCCCTTGGTGATGTAGGGTTTCTCCTATTTTTTAGGGTTGTTTCAGGTGATTATGGCAAACCCAGGAAAAACTAGGGCTGAAGTGATGTGACCGACTTACCTTTTGGGAATCAATCAAAACTAACTGGTGGCAACTCAGATATTTGTTTATGTTCACCTCTACTTGGGGGAGATTCCCATGTTGACCTATATTTTTCAAAGGGGTTGAAACCACCAACTAGAAAAGGTCACAACTTGAAGAAGTTGATTCATGATTAAGACGTGGTTAGTTAAGTTGAAACCACCATCTCTAGGTGGTTTCAAATACGTAGTGTTTCTTTTCATCCCTACTTGGGGAAATGATCCAATTTAACTAACATGTTTCAAATGGGTTGAAACCACCAACTAGAAAAAACTGTGGAACTGTTGTCCAGAAGTTCATGATGATTTTTTCTGGTGTTCACCTGGGAAAAAGGAGCATGACAAGAAAAAACATGAATTATTGCGTGTTAATTATGAAACAAATTACACCCTTCCTCCCATAATCATGAAAGTGGACAATGGGTCCCTCCAATATTAGGTTCCTTTCATTTAGGGTCATTTTCCACTTCCATGATTATGGGAGAAAGGGTAAATGCGGAGTTCATGGAGATTGGACAGATTGGATCTCAATTGATTAACCATACTAAAGAGTATTTAACTATACCATTACCTTCCAAGGGGTGCCGATTTAACACTAATGCATAGTGAATTGACACCATGTAACAAAACCATTTGGCATCCTTGGGAACGGAAGGTCCAGATATATAGTTTCCTTTTCCTATGTACTCTGTGGGACTGGAATATTTACCTACATTTACTCATAAATTTGGTATTTTTTTTCCATTCATCTAGGTAATTATATACATATTCCGGTCCCATGATGCGCATTTGGGTGGGAGGATTTTTGTTATCTTTGAAAAATTCGTCGCGACTTTCGGTACCGGGTACCCGACCCGCATTTGAACATCATCATTCACTTCCATCGATGGGTCCAGGGAGACGATTCACATGCCGCCACTTGAACTCCAACGTCACCACTTTAGTGAAGGCGGGGGGGGGTGGTAGGGGGCCTATGGCTACCAAACCGCCTTGCTGGCCAACCGGCTTAAACTTTAGGGGGATTCCATATTCCGGGTTTCAAATACTTTTTATTTTTACCACTATTTGGGGGAAGATGTCCAATTTGACGAGCATATTTTTCAGATGGGTTGGTTCAACCACCAACTAGATATTTGGTATGAAAAAATCAAGTTTAAACTTTTATGTCATGGACCTTTGACTGAGGAAGATAGAGTTTTTTCCACCCCTATGAATGGCCGAAAATAAATGGGGCAACTAAGGTCATAACCACTATAAGTGGAGTTATGGGCCCCTACTGATCACTGGTGTTTGGGCCCACATTGTAGGTGCTTTCACAGATATTCTTTTTCGGTAAATCTTCTACCGGATCCAAAATATTGAAGATGTTTTCCCATTTTTCCATAGTATAGATTGAATAGATTGAATAGATGGTGATTGCACTTTCTTCTTATGATTTTCTACCCGATTCTGGGGGAAGATGAAGCGCATTTTGACGAACATGTGACATATTCGGCTTCAGTCTTTGGTGCTCAGGGTTCAGATACGTTTTTCAGGGTGGACTGTCAAGGTGTACCCAAGGCGTTTCGAAGCGCAACCTGGCCGAATCGTATGATGAGGCCACAAAAACTGGTTGCAGAGTATTCAAAGGAACAAGGGTTTGTAACTCCTTTGGAGCTTACTGCCGACCTTTTCCGTTTTCTTGGCTATTTGGAAGGCTCCTTTGTCGATGGTATGTTTGTGTTGCACTCCTCTGGGTTCGATACGAAGTGCATGCTCTTGGACTTGGGAATCGCCTGTATGTGGTCATTGGAGGACTCATTCCTCAAGGGTTGAGTGCTTATTTCACTGAGAAGCCTTCGAACAAGCAGACCGATGTCACGTCCGGGACCTGCAAGTTCTCGGAAATTGGAGGAAGGAGCAAAGAATCCCTTGTTCGTTGTTATGGCTATGCCGGTGCCAGGATTCTTGCCTCCATGGTTATCGAGGACGGTATCCCATCCATCTTCCGTGGCCTTTTCTTTGGGCTGACCGGGTCAGAAGGTGAAGAATTCTGGTGTGCTTCGGGGCACTCTCAAAGAATTGGCTTCCGCTTTGCCTTACGCCATGCAGTAGTTTGACTTCCGAACTAAGGTAGTACATGTCTGATATTTAGTAAGTGGTATATACTTTGGATATACACCCCAGGATTCCAGTTACCACGCAGGATGACATTGCATTATTAGTAAGGAATCTCCACCCTAAACCTTCTTGTGACTGGCATCCTGGGTGGGGGGTAGACCCAATACTCATACAAATCTGGTACCAATTGAATCAACAATATAGGATTTGTGACCTAACATCAGTCTTTGATCCCAAAAATATATCAGCGAATCCATTGAAGACACCTTTGAGATTTTTGTGACATGGTTGAAACACAAATAAATGAACTCTGACTCTTTGTCATCAATGGTATCGGGGTCAGGAAATTTCACGTGAAATCAAGAAATCTTATGAAATCTCCAATTAACCAATGAAGGCAAGAATCTACCCACGCTGGGTAAATGATTGACTTTGAATCAGTATCCCCTGAAAATCAATGGTTGGAAGATGTATTTCCTATTGAAATAGTCCCTTTTTAGGGAACATGTTAGTTTTAGGGTGTATTCACATGGATTGTTTTTTGTAAATTCACTGAGAAGATTCGAAAACAGTGTCACCATCATGGACTCCGACAAAAAGCGCGAACCGTGCCAGGGAAATTCCAGTGAGAACCGTGAGAAAGTCATAATTTGGTTCCGTTGAAACAACAAAAAACGGAGAACATCTGTATTGCACTGCCCAAAAAGAAACTGGTCTTGGGATCGTCGTGACACGCGTTGTCTCAAAAGCTATTGTTTATCACCAGGTGATTGAGGATGGAACCACAAATCAACTGTCAAGTTGTTTACCTCGAAACCATTTTGACTCCCAAAGTTGCTTGTTGTCTTCCTTCTGTTTTTGAAGTCACTTTTAAAATCTTTAAATACCCTCAAGATCCCTCAAGTATATCTTCTTTTTTTTTATAGGCAAACCGATTTTCACGAAAAAGACAGACACGGTTCGGTTCCCTCACTTTTGAAATGTGGTACCTTTATGTAAGATCGAAGCTCACTTCCAAAATTAGGCGTGAAATTTTGGGTTTGGGGATTTTCTGATCCAAATTTACCAACAAACCCGTTTTTTGTGGTCTTAACAACACGTGTTGGCCTCATGGTGGAACAGATGTGTTTGAAATATGGTGTCGTTTAGCTCTTAACGCAAGCCAAGCAGCCAATGATGCCTTTACCTTAGACATCGAAAATCCCCCAGTCACTGGTCTTTGGAGGTCTGAAAGGTACCCCAAAAATTTCCTCTCAGGAGATGTGAACGGAGGTTTATTCATACCGATCCTCACCATGTGTTTGGATGTCTAGGGTTATGAAAAGTATTGAGCAATACAGGCTTTAATCTCTTTTAGGCCAAGGGTCGCAATGGTTGGGGTTCGCAGAAAATTGCCAGATTTAATACTCATTGTTATCTCATTGTCTGAGCATGAAAAGCTGAATTCATCCCCATACCATCCATGTATGGTACATTTACCTACATGTACCGAAACTTTGGGTCATGAGATGTGTTTCTCCATTGTTTTTTTTGAAACGCGTGGTTTCACACCCTTCCCTAGAGGCTGTTTCCCTAGTCTCGCTAAGTCACACGTGAATCACGTTTTGGACCGGTCGAAAGCGCCGGCGACGCTTTTTTCGTTGGTTTTCTACCGCAAGGAGTCACTGTTAAATCGTGCCTGTCGGTGATTTGACATTTTTGGTTGGTTATAAAAACAGTATATCACTACTGGGCATATCTTAGATTAGCCTTAAATTGCAGAGCTCCTTTGAGTTTAGTGGGATTTTATCTGTAACCCACTAAAAGTTTAACTTTTAGCAGTGGACCTAAGGGTTGCCATGAATAGCATTATAAATATTATAAGCGCTTTGAGATCTGATTTTGGGACCCCAGGATTCACTATTTTGGACCCTTTAGATTATTCTTGTCACCCCCGAAACATTCGGAGGGTCGAAATATATCCATGCAGACGCTCAATGTATGGTGTATCTTCCTACATTTATTCCCCCCTAAACTACCCAAATCATCCATTGAATATCTGGGATATAAAGGCCATTGAAAGCCATTTTTGAAATCTGATTTTTGACCTTGTTTCAATTCACACCACTAAAACCTTTGGTGTACATCTGCCCGACCTGGGAACTGAAAGTCTGGATTTTCAACGTTCAAAAATGAAATTTTTGTCATCTAGGTGCTGGTTTCAAATATTGTTTAATGTTCATCCCTACCTGGGGAAATGATCCAATTTGACGAGCATATTTTTCGAATGGGTTGAAATCACCAACTAGTTCATCAATGTGGTTGTTACCCCAGAACGACCGAAGGCACAGTGACCTTTCAGTGGAAATGTCTGTTGGCCCCACCCGTCGTCCAAACATCGGATGATTGATGAAAAAAACCCACGGGATGTTTTTCGTATCTTATCAATCCCAAAGGATCCATGGAACTAGTATATGAATGGTTGATTTTTATGGTAAATGTCTAGGGTTGTTTCAACACCTGTGGAGCACATCCCTAAACTTTTACCAAGAGGCTACAAAGGGATTCCTTTCATAGTTGGCTAGGGGATTGCCTGGGGTGTGCTGTAGGGGTGTGTTGTAACTTTCTTGGTAAATGTAGGTAAATATACCGTACATAAATGCTATGGGAATCTTACCAGTTAAAATGACAACAACTTACTTGCGGCTACGGCATTTTGGTGGTGGGTTTGTAAAGATTGTTTTGATTTTTACTGTTGGGGAGATGATCCAAGTTGACTCTATGATATGATATGTTTCAACTGGGTCGGCATCACCACCTAGTAGGGAAAAACCGTTAAGTTGTTTTAGTTGTCCCATTTTCGGGTGGAAAATTCAGATGTTCAAGCTACTGTATTTGATTCGTTAGCCTAGGCCTTAGGTATGTGTTTGACATTTCTAGGGTATCATCGCATCGACTTGAAATATCAAAAACAAATACTTTCTTACTTCACAATACTCACACTTTAGACTTACTCGTATCTAGTTACATTATCCAAAGGATCCATGTACGTTATTACCTACAGTTGTTTGATATGTATGGTAAATGTAGGTGCATATATATTTGTATAATTATATATAATTATATATACCATACATGGATCCTATGGATTGGTATATTTAGACTAAACAACCCCAAAATCTGGTCGTGAATTGAGTTGCACTTGGAGTTCTTGTGTCTTCGTCGTTCTTTTCTCAATTGTTTGTTAACTTTCCAATTTTTTGGTCGACAAATGAGGACCTTTTGTTTAGGTGTGCTGATCTTCGTTTCACCGATCAATCACCTTCTAGTGATTTCGGCATGAAATCTTCGAGCCCGAAAAAGGAGTCCCGTTGACGGATCCGGCGTTTCGAAACTTTCGTTGTGGAGATATCCCTTGAAATAGGATCCATGGGGCGGTATATTTACCTTGGATATTTGACACAAAAAATCAAAAAAAGATCAAAAAATGTAGGTAGAGATACTAGTCACATGGATCCTATGGGAATGTCGACTGATATTGTGTAGGTCATTTTGCATTTTGCATTTATACCATAATCTATAATGTATATGTATGTTTGGTTATATTATAAATATACACTCCGGTAAACTAACATAGCAATGGAAATTCCACCATTTGTAGATGTATTTCCTATTGGAAAAGGTGAATTTCCAGTGCTATGTTAGTTTACCAGGGGTATGCCATATGAACTCAGAGAAATCAGAGAAATTCCGAGAGTGAGAAAAAACACCACATCAGAGGGTATTCCCCTATAACCATCCCTATAAAACCGTGGTTTTTATAGTATACCCTATACAGGTTTATAAGGGATAAAACTACCCACCTGGGGAATCTAATGCACCATGACTATACTACCTCTATAATCAAACAGTATAATTTGGGCGATGCTCACATGTTTTGGGAAGATTTTTCTTGTCCAATCAACAAGCAAATCTAAGAGAAAGGACTGCCAAAAGAATTGGATCAGACATGGGAAAAAAACGCAACATGTGGTCTTAAGATGTTTTTTCAATGACACCCCTATATACGTACTGTAATATTTATATATATATGCACATATTTCATCTTGAGAATCTTGAGCTGCGCTAAATTTCAAACTTGTCCTGTTTGGGATTTGTGTAGTTTTTGGTTATCAAAAAATGGAACAACAACAGACAATGGTGAAGCGCTGACAAGTCGGGGTTCAATCATCTGCTAGCACAAATATGTTTGCTTCTAACAGCTGCTAGTGACAGCGGTTGGTATTGCAGGTTGGTAGTGGCGATCAGTGGTACAACCGTGGGCTGGACTACCCTGAGAAAAAGAACCCTAATACATATTCCACTTAGCTATGATCATTGATGGCCAAGCCGACCTCAACCAGAGATCTAAAGCCATGGAATACATGCTTGGAGGATCATCCCAGGAACTTGTAAGTCGTTAATAATAGCGGTTAATATTTGTCTCCTAAGGATCGGGCAACGTTCCCCTTTCAAATGGGGGTGATCCTAACCACTTACATCCAGCGGGATGATCCGACCCAAGTGACCCCTGATGAGACTTTCCAGCTGGGAGGCCCCAATTGTCTGTGATGGTCATTCAGGTGCTGAGGTTGGTGTTTGGCAACTGGGGTTGTTGGCCTACTTCGGGTGGTGGTTTCTTCCCTTTATAAATGGGTAACTGGGGTTATAACCGCTATAAGTGAAACTAGCTTAAGTGGTTTGTGATTTTTCATCCCGAAATTTGGGGGAAGGATTCCCGAAAGTTGACAGATATTTGGCTAGATGTTTCATCCCGGGGTGGCAAAAAACCACCTAGTGTTGATGGTTCAGAAATCCGGCGATCACTGCCTGGGATGTAGAAACCTTGCAAATAATGTGATAAACTACATATCAACTGGTGCCAGATTATTTATCCAAGACTTCTCAGTTGTTGTTTGCGTGCTGTTCTTTTTTGCCAAGAGAGATTGACCTTGCAAGGCCTACAGAGGTTCTTTTGAATGGAACCTATGTCGAAATGTTTTGTCAACATTTCTTTCACATTTCAAAAGGGATTCATCAATTTGGACCTTAGGTTGTTCCCCCTCCCAGCAATAGTCACCACCAGAACTTTTACATTTGTTTGTAGGGGATCCAACCTAAACCTTCATTTTCCCCAAACTTGATGTGAAATCACCAAAAAACCGCAAGACTGTACTACGGTTTGTGGTTGTGTTTTGAGTGGCAAGACAAATGACAAAAACCCACAAGATTCACTTGGTTTGCCACAAGATTCACACGTTTTGTTTCGTCTTGCTTACAGCTTCAAAGGAAGTGACTTTGATTGGGTTAGGAACTTTGTTCAACGAATGAGTATTTACATAGCATAGATAACCCAAATGCTTCATGTGTGAAAGATTACCTTCATTAAAACCATGAAATGAGGCAAATGTAGTTAAATATGTCATACATGGATATACATGGAAGCATTTGGGTAAGAAAAATACTTGTACAACTGAAAAAAAAAACGCCTCTTGGAATGCATGTTTTCTATTTTTTCCCCCAAGAGTTCCGTTTTGAAAAATCTAGATTTAGGCCGTCTCCGGCCACTTCAGGGAGTTTATTTGTGATTTTGTTTCTGACCTGAAAAACTTGCTGCTCAAGGTCCCTAAGAGGTAGGTCTTCCATATTTCACAAAGCTGGAGCTTCGTGAGGTTTTTTTGAGATTTTTAAGTATACAAGCGATAGAAGTGAGGTTAACCTTTTAAAGGTTTGTGAAGAGCCAAGTTTGTGGGACACAATTTTTTTTTGATCAGAAACTCAGCCCTTTTCGAAATGGAATATATGTCATGTGGCCTCACTAGAGATGGAGTTGGTGTATGTCAGATTATTACTTTGAAAGGAGTGGATTTTTGCAGATCTTGCAGGTTGTGGAGTCACTGTTGCCATGAAAAGTTGAAAAGTTGGTCAGGTTTGAGTCAGAAGTGTATAAACAACATCTAAAATTCTAGAATGTTTAAGATTGATTCCCATCCTAACTAAAAAAAAACAAAATCCCATGAGTCACCATTTCTATCCATTTCGCTCTTGGAAACTGCCCTTTTTGTTTGACATCCCGAAAGCCATGGAGAACTTGTGCTGTCTCGGTGCATCCTCCACCTAGGCGAGGTTCAGTTTGAATGACGGGGGGAATGTCAAGAACCCGAGGGCCCGTTCCATAGCAAAACGTACATCCTATATAAGACTAACGGCAAATTTCAAGACCCAGAAAAACAAAAAAAAACTGTTGCATCCTTTTAAACCCCAAGAGGAAATGAAATTAAGTGATATCATCTTCCAGTCACCAAGTCCTATTGGATTTTCAGGAGCGAAAGTGCTGTTCCTTTCCTGGGAGGGTATTTTTGCACATGTGCATTTCAGTTTTTTTTGTAGTTGGAGAGGTCCATGGGGATTGATGGGTATTTTCCAGTCAGCATAATGTGTCATAGAAAACAGGTTAGTAATACACATGTCTTGGTATAAGGTTTTCCATCTGTATTAGTGCATATTAGTGCACACCTTGCATATGAAGCATCTACTTGAATCCATTTGCAAACATATTTTGGATACTGCTTCATTCCTGAGCATCATCCCCAGACATGCTGCTGTATCTTTAACAAGCGGATGCAAGACTTCTGGGAATTGGGGGATTTGTTGGGATTACTCTTGGGATACTTGTGGAAAAATCTGAAATTGATGTATGATTCAAAATTTATGTAACTTTTGGGGGAAGTAATCTTTTGGACTGTTAATTGCTTGTAAAGCACATCTTCCAAAATCAATCACCTACAATCTCAAAATTCACTGCTCAAAACATATCAAAAGTCATCCCTCCTCAAATTTCCAGTGCAGCTTTCACTTCTTAGTCCCCAATCTCTAGCCTTCCTGGTTTCAAACTGCGCCAGGTCAATGTCTCTGCCGTTCACACTCGCCTTGTGCCTTTGTTGTGCAATGTTCTGAAAAATAATGGCCTTTCACAAGCTGATTTGCAAAAAAATCGGGGATACTTTGGGGACAACGGGGCAATTGAAATGGAATTTCTCAAATGGGGGTTTTTATATGACAAATCCTTCTTATCATGACCCAACATGTCAAAAAAAAAATAAGTTGATGAAATATACTCGACTGCATCTGCTGGTAGAATGGATCAACTTGAGTGAAACTTGTGGTGGACAGGCGGTAGAAATTCTCCACAAAATCCTGCCCAACCCTGGTTTGGAGTTAGCCACACCCCAGTAACACCAGGGTTATTGCTTTTTTAGTAGGGAATCCCAACTTAAACCTTAACTAGGTTGGGAGTAGATCCAGTTTATGATCCTTCTTTTAATCTGGCTTTATGTCGTGAACGTTGCACAAATCTGATTTGGTACTTCTTGGATGGATTTTTACCCTTGCTAAAGGGTGCTAATATCTGATTATCTCACTTATTCAAACCCATGGTGTGGCTCAAGGTGTTTGACAATTGACATGACTAGGGTGTATCTCAATACCACGATGCTACTGATACTTCGATCTGTCGCGGGTGACTGGGTCCCTTGTAAATCTGCCCGATTCCACGGGCTTCGTGAGATAGGTATACGGAAAAAACACCGAATACGTAAGATCTTGGCACATCTTAGGTTTGCCGTATTCCCTTAGCTCCTTTGAGTTTAGTGTGATTTTACATAAAACCCACTAAAAGTTTAACTTTCAGCAGGCGACCTAAGGGTTGCCATGAGATATACAGTTGATGTTTCAGATATCCGGCCAACCATCTGGGATGTGTGAACAGTAGTAAATAGCGGAGATCAAGTAGTACCGGCGACATAGTAATTAATGGATGTACCCGCCTGAAAGTTAACGAAGAGATACCCAAAATGGTGCCATGTTCACCAAAGTTGGACGCATGGAGACGAAGAAAATCAGTTTCTGGAAGTCCTTTTTGGCTCCAAATCTATGGCGAATTAACGCATGTTGATAGTTTCAAGGGCGTCCCAATTGTTTCAGATGGGGTTTTGTTGTTTGTGGCTCAATTTGGTGCCTCGCCATGCTTCATGTTGTTTAGTGTTCCTGAAGTCTTTTCTGGTGATGTTCCATGACTCTCTTGAAGTCAAGCATGTAACATAAAATCAGAGTTGTTGGTAGTTGTTCCATGTTTCACCTCAGTTAATCTATGCCACCTGGAAAGGATCGATGGCGATCGCCACTCCCATTAGTCTTGGTTTATCATGGCCCTGAAAACAAAAAACGCCACCCGAACTTGGGAGTGGTTTTGCGCCATCGATCCTTTCACCACGGTACATCTAGATATCATGGTTCATGGCAGGACAAAAACGTATATTTGCGGTAAGATGAATGGATCTTTCGCCACACAGCCAAAACCAAATCGTTCAGGTGCTTTGGGTGTGTCACTGCTATTGGCCCGAGTCATCATGTACAGGCGTGGAGAAGGGCAAAAACCAGATGAGCAATGTGAAAAAAGACTTGGTTGTTTAGGTTCTGTAGGAGGTTATGCTACCCTTGCTTTGTTATGGTTTTTTTCATATCCCATTATAGGAATCCCTATTTAAACAGCCACAAAGGTTTTTTTTTGTGGCTCAGATGGCTGTGTTCATGCAGGTTTCATCATCATGTTGCTAAGTGATTAATGACATAATGGATTTTGAAATGAGGATTTTTCCTGTAGTTCCATGCGGTCCATTCTGGGAAAAGATTTTGATTTACCTCAGAGTCTTCTGAATCGGAGCGAACAACGCTTGTTTTTTTTTGGATGCGTGTTTTTGTTTGACGTTTAGCTTTGTCACTACAAGGTGATTTCTATTCTATCACGCATCTTGTGTATTCACATATTTCGATTCCTAAACGAACGAGAGTCGTACAGTACTGGTACACGAGAGTCTCTTTCCCCAGAGGAAAAAATATTGTTGTGGGAAAAAAACCCTTTCATCTTGGGGTCGGGAGATTTAACCATTTCCTATGAAAACCCTTAAAGTGCAACCAAACAAAAATGGTCGCAAGGATTCTCTACTTGGAGGATCATCCCAGGACTAGTACGTGCTTAGTAACCCCCATTTATAAGCCATTCCAAAAAGGGCATGTAAGGAAGGTGAGCATGGAAAAATTCTTCCAACCACTGGTAACCAAGCAAATCTGAGCAAGTACTACCAAGAGGGTGGTATGTAAGATTCAATCCACACCCAGAGTTGGAAAATTTCCCGATGATAAATGTTGGTATTTACAAAAAGGAAGGTCGGACAATTGCCTAAAAAAACGTGTTTTGTGATGTAGGATACACGGGTTTGGATGGATTTCTTGAACATGTGTGTTGACTAGTTGATGAGTATAGTTTTGGATGGGAAATGTTGTTAAAGATCAGGTAATTTTTGACTAGTAAGTAGACATGTGTTTCAATAGTTCGATATAGTTCGATTAGGTTCTCCCCATACGTCCACATCTCCAAGCAACAAACAAGCCAACCAAAAACATTATTCCGCAGAGGTGTGTAAGAACACATTCTGATTTTCTCTGAGAACACTTTCTGATTTTCTCTGAGAACACGTTCTGATTGTGTTGTCGTGGCATGTTCAGGTCTTGTCAGATGGATCTCTGTTAGCCAAAGATCACTGCGGCTCAGCAACAAAGCGACAGTTGTTGGAGTGAAATGCGGGTACATCATGATACACATTCCTCACGAAACCTATTGTTTGAGTGTTTTTTGTTAGTAAAGCTGCTTACAGGTGTTTGATTTTGAAGCATGGGTGTCTATCTCTCTGCAGAGACATGAACCGTCGTAGTCAAACACTCATACACTGACCTTTCAAGCTATCAAAAGGCAATCGGAAACAAGATTGATTGAATCGTTTTGTATGAATAAAGCATCAGAAAGTACTGTGGATTCATGTGGATTTTTTGAATTTGAACCTATTGTTTTTGTTGTGTTTCAAACTTATTTCCAATATATCTTTGGTGTACCCTCCACCCAGGATGTCATAGTCACATATGATGGTTTAGATTGGGACGCCCTACTCAAAATGTAAGTCGTCATTCTGGTGGTGACGATTGGATCCTGGGTGGGTGGTAGATCCGAAAATATATCCATATTTCATAGTTCAAAGCCATAAATACCATGAAACATGAAGGTTTTAATCCCCAGAAATATGGGTGAACAATCTCAAAATGAGGGAAACATAGCTTCCCATGGTATTTCCAATTGATACATCAAGGTCTACTAAACTTCATCACGTTATTATTCTGACTTTTTAAGCGTTTGGCGCTTTGCTAAAGTGAGCCATGTTGCTTCCTTGTTTTTTTTGCGAAAACGACGTCTTTTTTCAGTACTTTCGGTTTAAACCTTACAGCCACGAGGTTTTAGCTTATCTGCCATGTGATATTGGGGGAGCGATTTGAAGCCAGGGATGATGTATTGTCCTACTAAATGAGGAGCGATTCAGAACTCCAGAATTCTCAAAATCAAAGGGTAGTTATTCACATGTCAGAATTTGAGTGGATTCTTGTTGGAGGAGGTCATTTTTAGTTTGCGCAATCCCAACATGAATTCAAGGTGGTGTTCTTGAGGTTACCTCCATGATTTTAAGATAAATGGTGCGCCGATTTATTTGATTTTACTCCAGCAATATTAGTCATTATTAGTCTGGTGAATTTGTTGATGCAAAGATTGCAACACTTTTTGAGATAGCAATTCGTGGTGAGCTCTTGTTTTGTATATATTATATAGTCTCCTTGTGTTTTTTGTTGGTGTGGAGGTGGTGGAGTACACCCCGGAAAACTAACATGGAGCCTGAAAATTATGGTTTCTAATAGGAATCTCCTCTTTCAGGGGTTCATTTTCAGGTGAACCATGTTAGTTTTCCGGGGCGTAGTCCAAAAAAACAACCAAAACATGGCTGGGCCAACACTGACAATGACAAGCCCTTTGAACTCAGATGGACATGTCTTACTGCGAAGTGAGACCGTGACCGGACATGTCACGGAAAATCGAGGTCGAGGTCCGGTTGGACCCGTTGGACATGTTGGGAAAAAAACGGTGGAGTGAAAACACCCAAATTCTAAGGGGCAATTTTGAGGGGCCAAAAACCCAATGCCAAAACTTTCCAGGAACTAAGCCTGTATTAAGTGAGTAAGGGGTCATTAACCACCATTTGTCCCTTAATATCCATTAATGAGGCCTTATTTTCCTGGCGGGATACCCATAAACTCCCATGAAAGAATGGTGAACATGTCATACTTTGATGAGGAGAAGCCAAGTGACTGGGATACCCGTCTAAGTGGTCCTGTTTGATAAGTCTTGGGAGCATAGGTATAGCTTTGCTTTGTGGTTCATATGAGCTGTGTTGGTATTTTCTGTAAAGTATCAGAGCATCGAGGTATCTTCCGGGTGTGTGTCCACAAAATGCGGGGAGGGTTGAATATCACCCCCTTTTGAATCATATGAAGGCGTTGTTTCTGGGTATTCTTCGGTGGCGTGGGATAGAGCCGCCGTTGTGTTGTCTACTTCCTTAAACACCCTGGTGTAGAATAAGTGACTTTTCCACCAAAAGACGGGTATTGAATATGATCCATACCAATTTATCACAACCAACAATTTCTCAGCTAGTCAAACGCAATTTCAGAGAGTTTTCCTGTTTGACCCCAAAATGACAGACAACAGATCACTTTTGAATTACAGATAGGTGTTTTCCTATTGATCACGAGATGGATGTGGATTTGATTAATAATAGGACCTAGCCCGACCTCACCCAAAAGGTTTAGAAAGGGAATTCCTGAACCACATGCCCTTCAGCTTGGAAAAATGAGTTTACACATGTGATTTGCATTTTTGAACCCCAAAAAAGACATTGCAACTCCAAGTTGTGTTTTTTCCCCTAGGCTGCAGACATGAAAGACATTCAAATGAATAATCTACTTCTTGGGGCTTGTTCCAACAATGTGTTCCACTGTTTGATAGATTAATCTACCCAAGATTACAACTACATCACACCACAGATTCGCCTGAAAGGTACAATTGGGGCAATATATTAAAAAAACACATTTGCAAGGAAATTCCAGGTTGGTTTAACTGTTATACTTGAACTTAGATTTACGCTTGTGTATACTACCTTCATCAATTTCGGATCAGACATGTTCACACCTTTTTATTTAACAAACAGAAAATTTCATCAATATCATTGATCGGGGGTTGCCAAAACCCCGTAACAGTGGGTAAATAGTCTATCTATTTATTGTTTTGTTTACTGAAGGGAAACCTCTACTATTCACTGTGAACCAGTGTTTCGGCAGGATCCAAATCGTTGATGTTCAAAAACGATTCATGTTTGTTTCAATCATTTCCCATAGGATCCCATGGGACGGACGGTATATTTACCTACTAATTTGGCATATAAAATCAACCAGTCATCTAGGTAAATATACCACTGCCATGGATCCATTGGGTTTAGAATCAGATGTTTGTTCACCAACAACGTTGACATTTGGTCTGCTCGGACAACCGCCATTTTGGAAGGTGGCCATGCTCCCGTTGATGTCCAAGGTTTCTGGACAACAAGATCGGTTTTTAACCAACGGCCAGGGGTGAAACACCGAAACGATTTGGTTCCGGCTTCCGCGTTTTCACAGGATCGCCTCAGATAAACGTGCCAAAAAGACACCCTAAGGGATGGTGAATTGACACCCGTTAAACGGAACCGAAACGGCACCCATTCAAAGAAGGTCCAGGTTTTGCTGGTGATTTGTAGGTCCAAAGCTGATTCTCTCAGTGGTGAACTTGGATGTCACAGTTTCCACGTCTTTGTTGCCCTTTTAGAATGAACCTCAGGGCAGAGAATGAGATCCAATGAGTACTTCCCGCAAAACTAATATGATAATATGGAACCCGAAAAATGATAGTTGTAATATAGTTGTTGATATATTATGTATATAAGTTTCCTTTTCAAAGGGATGATTTTCATTGATTTTCAGGTTGCATATTAGTTTTGAGGGGTGTAAAATAGTTGGATCTTTTTCAGATGTTCTTTCCTTCGATTTCTTCCAGGTGATTTTGTTTTTGACTCACTATTAGTCACTCGTGTTTTTTCATGGCTTTTGGGGAACAAGTACCTGTTTTCTCAAAACAAACTAACAACCAAACAAGCAAAAAAACAAACAAACAAACAAAGAAACAAACAAAGAGACAAAGAGACAAACAAACAGACAAAGAACCAAACAAGCAAGCAAGCAAGCACATCAGACTTTTTTTTGGGGGGGGTACAGAATTAATTGTTCCATTCAATCTTTGTGCGATCGAGGTTCGACATTTTCCAATGAGTTGAGTAATGTCACGCAGTCCATCGATCATCTTCAAGGTTTCCATGGGTTTTTTCGTCGGGGTTTGCTTCGTTTTTGGGGCTGTATAAACAACAACAAAATGGCGAAGTTTCGTTGTTTTTCACCAAAGTTCCAAGGGATGATCAAAGCATCGGAGATTTTTCAGGGGGCGTTCGAAAAAACGGTACAATCTATGCCGGTATGCTCCACAACTACTCTGATTGCAACGCTTGAAAAGGGGGAATTCCATGTTTAGTTACCATAGCATCTTGCAGATTGTGAATGATTCTGTCTCAGTTCGTCACCCAGACTTGATATCACAGAAATGCACCCAACAGCTTGGTAATGCAGGATGCTGGCCCGATTCATGGAAAGAAAAGACCCCTTACAATAGTCTTCTTTCAAAGACTGGTGTTTGGATATCTCTTTCTCTTTTGGGTGAGTTGGTTATGTGTGAATGACCGAAACAAGACCTAATACCATCTTAAAAGGCTTTTCTTCGCCTTTTCTCACCTCAAGTCATGATTTTTTTTCTTCTGGGATTCCAGGAGGGTATTGTGAGGGTGTGTCCCAGGAACAGTGACAAATGAAGGTTTAGGTTGGGATCACCGGAGCTGAAAATGCAATGTCATCCTCCTGGTCACTGTTTTCGGGGGCCACACCGCAGATATTGTAAATGAATACCTACCCTCCAGAAAACTAACATATCCCACCTGGGGGGATAAGGAAAATCATCTTCAAAGGTGCCTTGGTAGGGTAAAGGTTAGTTCCCAGGAGGGTAACAGGTAATAGTTGGGAGACATGGGAAATGAAAGATCATGTCGTTTTGTATGGTAATGCATGACAATTTGACAGATGTTCATTGATTTAGTTGCCCCTTTGACAAACCAGCTTTAATAGGGAGTATTGTATTGGTCTGGTCCATGAACAGGGAATCCCTCCAACAAGCCGTTTTTTGATTCACGGAGTTTGGTGTCGTTTGTGTATGGAAAACTTTTGAAAAAACACAAACATGCACCAGAAAAGGTGCATTTAAAGAATGATTTCCTATACTATTCATGTGTGGCAACTTTACTGTACCTAGATCTACCGTAAGATCAACCATTCATCAAGCTACATATATCACTCCCACGGTTCGGAACCCGGGTTTTGCCAACTGGCCACGGAAACAGTTGATTTCACGGGGATTCAAGGGATTGGTTTCCGACCGAAATCTCAGGGATGTATATATTAACATGGGGCTATGTAACTCAAACAATAATAGAAACATATTTAATCTACTGGAAATATCAAAATTTCCTAAATTATTCATCATTTTCAGAATCCAGTGAATCCAGTCCTTCAAAAAATCTCATCATTTGGAGAATCCCATTCATTTAAAAAAACCTCAGGTGTCTTTTTATCATACCGCAATAAGAAAACGGCTGCCGTATATAGGCAATGTCTCCTCCGTGGATGTCATGCGAGTGAAGATGGACGGCAACGGAGACTCGGCTTTTGGCAGTGCCGGTGGTGTTTTTGTTTTGAGACAACGAGGAGGCACAACCACGGGGGGTCCACCATAAGAACCAACCGTTACATGAGAAGATCGGGACCCTAAAGGTTGACAGGGAGCAAGTTTTCCTTGGTGAGGGACTTCAGGGTTTCTCCAATTTTTTAAGGGAAATTTCTCAAGTGATTGAGGCAAACCCCGAACCCTCCCCAGAAATAGCCGGCCTTGCTAAGCCTAATAAGGCCTTATGATACCCCTTATTTCCTGAGGATATTGCAGGAATTAGCCGGGCCTCAACATCCAAATAGCTGGTGAGGAGGTGGGTTTTCTGGCCCAAAGTGAGGAGTCAACTTAATTCTGGGTGGAGGTTTCAAATATTTTTAATTTTCATCCCTACCTAGGGAAATGATCCAAATTGACGAGCATATTTTTCAAATGGGTTGAGACCACCACCTAGAATTAGTTTTCCTAACTGGATGTGTTTTTTTTTTGCACCCCTGTTGGCCGAATGTTTGTTGTCCCTTCGTGTTTGTGGACATGTTAGCCGAATCTGGAACGCATCCCATTGTTTGAGATTTGTGGATCTGCTGCTGTGGGCGCAGACGAGATCACCAGCAACCATTTTTCAGAGACCGACCCAAGAAAATCTCTAAGAACTGATCCTGAGTTTAGGATCCTTTTCCCCATCCTGGATTCTTTCAAGGTGATTGTTTTTCAATTTTGTACCATGGGATATATCATCATCAATGCACCCATTTTTTGGAGAATATGTTTGGAACTTTTTCCAAGCGTCGAACCGTCCCAAATGAAAGCCATGGATTGTTTTAGGGGGAAACCCTATTTCTATAGTAGAGACCAGCCATCCAGCTGTCCAGCCTTCAGCGTTGTATCTTCAGCGAAGATTTCGTCCATTCGAATTCCAGAAATCTTCTCGGGTGAAGTCCCTAGTTGGAGTGCGAACAAATTGGGTTTGTTGAAAATGTTGAAAAAACAATTTGCAAAAGTTTATGAAAAATGACATCCCCCGAGAATCATTGGACCCTCGTATAGAGGGGTTTGACTTTGTATAGCAGGGTTCAAAGATCTCCAAACCACCAGTTTTGAGATTCCGTGATTTCTAGGGTCCATTTGAAGGATGCAAAGGTCAGGAATGAAATCACCCGGTTGGATGATTATGGTTTGGGAATCCGAATGGTCCAATGTACATATCATATAAGATAAATGTGTATGTGCATGTGTATGGTTCTATCTTTTATGTTGCAATGTATGTGCATGTGTATATACGTACATTAGTACATTAAATTAGATCTCTAGAATGTAGCTATTTGTTTCATGTATATCATATTTTTTCATATGATTCTTCGCCCTTTCAAGGAGATTTGATTGATGTTTATCAGATGTTTTGACCTTCACCTCTGAGGTGACACTTTAGAGCTCTTGAGCACTGTGATTTTCACCATGACCGTCAGTGTCAGGATCCCCAGTGATGAGAAAAACAACCACCAAGAATGGTGGAAAGAATTTGATTTAGCCTCCCTGAAACTAGCATAGCTTCTGAAAATGGATGGTTGAAAATACGATCGTTTCCTTTAGGGCGTTTAGGCCTAGTTTCAGGTGCTTTTGCCGTTAGTTTCAGGGAGGCTATCACCGTGGGAATGGAACAGTCGCCAGTGTGCGAACATAAGTGAATTTTTATGCGTTTTTTTTGTTTTAGCTGATATTTTTTTAGAGCGAGTTTTTGACGTCACACGGTTTCAAATACTGGAAAAAGTAGTGAATGGAATGCTAAAAGAGGTGAATTTCCATTAAGATTCACCAATTGAGCAATCATTTCATGTTCCCGAATTATGGTGATCAACCTGATGATTCACGGAGATAGTTGCATTAATCCAAGCTTTGGCAACGGCGATGTTGGAATTCTGCAGTGCAAAAGAAAATGCTGAGAACTGTAAAGTCTGCACCAGTTGGTACCTGGCAATTCTGCGAAAACGTGACCTTCTTGGGGTGGTGAGTTCACGTCACCCTTTAACTGGTTGATCCTGGTTGTAAGCGTGACCTCCAAAGAGGGAAATCAAGTTGGGTCATTAACGGCTTGAATCACCCTGGTACAGGAGGTGAAAATGTTGCTACCCCAGTTTCTAGCATTGGCTTCATATTTTCACTATGATATTTCAGAATAAATCCTGAAAAGCCTTCATATTTCAGAATTCACTATGATATTTTCCTAGCTTTCATATCTATCATAGGCTATGATATGTTCCTGAATATATCAGAAAGCACTTTCATTTCAGGATTTAATATGTTCACTCACGTCTCACCCAACCACCCACCTACAACAACACACAAAACACGCTTGTGTTTTTGGTGTTCCCATGGGTATACCTGGTAGTAGGGTCTTGTTGGGTTAAAAACATCATCCTCACAGACTTCGTCACCAAAACCATCGACACTGAGAAGGTATGGATGTTGGTGGCCTTCAAGATCTTGAGTTCGTATTATCCGGTGCTCTATTCTCAACGTCACTTGGTTGGCTGTTTGTTTCGGCTGGTAAAAGGCGACTCCCAAAGTTTTGGACACCTGCCTGGACCTTCCAAAGGGTGCCAAATGGTTTTAAGGGGTGTCAATGAACCATCCCTTAGGGTTTATTTGGTATCCCTTGGAAGGTGCTGGTGTGTGGTTCCATCTTGATGGTTCAGAAATCCTGCGATCAACCACCTAGGATGTATAAACATTGGTAAATGACGGGATAAACTACCAAACTCAACTAGTGCAGGATTTATTCCATCAACAGCATCTAAATAAAAAGGGGGCGGAGGTACAAGGTATGAGTTTGGGAGGAAGATATATTTCAAAGTTATAGTTACATCATGTTTTTTGATGGTAGGGTAGTAGGGTGAAGATGATATTTTTTGATGTGTTTTGGATCATAGTTGAAATATACACCCCGCAAAGTTAACAGCTCCCCCCCGAAAATAGGCCCTCCCAACAGGCGAGCTTTGAAAAAATTCGGGGGTGTAAATAGCTAAAATGAAAACTCCTTACGCCTGGAAGCATCCCCGCAACCAACAGAGATGAAGTTGGTGAAGTTTTTTGTCCCTTGTTTTGAGATGCCAAAGTTGTGCAACTGCAAATCTGCAATATATATAATAACGCGAATGGCTGGAAAGAAAGCAGAGGATTTTTTTGGGAAAGGTGGTGGGCCCCGTCAACAGTTCTAAATGGAGTGAACTGGGCACCCTATAAATGGCCGAAAATAAATGGGTAACTGGGGTAGTTATAAGTTATAACTCCTATAAATGGAGTTTTAACCCTACTTACAACTGTTAGGGGCCCACCTTTATCGGGGCACTTCAGATTACTTTGTGACATTTACATAGATGCTTGGCATAGTGATTGGTAGGTCCTTAGTCCTAGTTTCTAACTTGAAGAGATGTGGATGCTTTTCAGTATGGTTTAGGAAAATGCAAAATCTACTTTCAGACATTTGACTCTTATTGAAACAATGTTTATTTTGCTTTTGTGGTGGGACCACCAGCTCATGACTTTGATATGTTTTTGTTTCGAGTGTTGCTGTCCTTAACTCTGTATGCTCCTTAAAGCAGGGTGGGGTTAGGCCTCAACAAAATGTAAGCTATTGACATTTTTGCGGAGCTCAAACCAGAAGAGGGTTTCGATGACAGGAAACAAGGGGATGATTCAACATTTGGTTAGATTTTTTCTTGGCAAAAGGTAGGCAAATATATATATATATATCATATCTACATGGATCATCATTGGATCCTGTGTGATTCCTATGTGTTTCCATGGGATTTTTTGTTTTTAAATCTGTGCGCTGGTAACTCTCGGCCATGGGTCCACGAGGTGAATTAGAACATTTGGGCTTCGGTGAAGCCTCTGCTGGCTGGGCACAAGCACTTCGGGAGCGATCCAAGTCGACCAAAAAACCACGGAGTTTTCTTGGGCCCTTTCAAAATGGTGGTGGTTTACACCCTGGAAGATTAACATGGAACCTGAAAATGATGGGTTTGGAAGATGACTTTCCTTTTCAATTGGGTGATTTTTAGGTTCCATCCCATTATTTTTAGGGAGTGTACTTGGAGGACCATCCCATTTAGTAAGTGGTGAGGATCACCCCCATTTATAAACCATTTAGCATTTGGAAGGGGAACAACCCCGCTTAGGGGACTTTTTAACTATGGTTATTAACCACCTACTAACTGGGATGATCCTCCAAGTATCAGGAAGTGGGACCCCCTTATTTGGGGGAAATCGGTCCGGTTCTTGAAATAGTTTAGCCAAAAAAAATGGAGTGAAAGTAAGAGAAGTTTTTGGCTACAAGATGGGCCCCCTACTGGTTGTAAATGGAATATGGGCAAATATTGGTTCCCTCTGAACGGCCGAAAATAAATGGGTAACTGGGTTTGCTTCACCCCTACAAGTGGAGTGTTGACCCTACTTGTAACTGATAGGGGCCCACTTTGTAATATTATGGCACCCCAAAATTGGTGCAAAAGACACATAGATTTCTAGGTGGTGGTTTCAAATATTTTTTATTTTCACCCTTACTTGGGGAAATGATCCAATTTGACACCGACTAGATTTTATGCAAAGGAGTTATTGAGGGAACATGTCAATTGAAATTCACCCCCTCTTGTTGTTTGTGGGATGAAAACCTATAGGATGCTACTCGTACCCAAGGTTGATGTGACCTTTCATTTTTTGGGAGCTTGAAACGCGCTTGAGCAGTCAAAAAAAAAAACTGGATGTTCAGGGTATATACAGTAAGGGATTTATACTACCTAGTTATGTGGGGAGTATTTCATAAACCATGATAATGATCTCTATTAAACAATCAATGCAATCAAACATAACAGGTTTTTTTCGTTGCTCAAGTGTTGAATCCTGTCATGCACATACTCATGAACATGAGGCGGCTAGATGGTGTTGTTGTTTTTTTTAATGATTCTTACCACAAACTCGTACGGGAAATGATCCAATCAGACAATCATTGTTTTTCAGATGGGTGGTAGTTGAAAACCACTGATATCTCCTAACACGTAGATCGCTTATTCTCCACTGATGTAAAACAAATACAACACAGTTTTAAAAATGATCTTTGCAAGCAGAAACATCCTTTGGCAATCTTGGGATGCTCGAAAAAGTGCTTCTTTAAACAAAAAACAACATAACTGAAAACTAACACATATTCATCATATTCATATTTCCTAGCTACTATACATTTTCCTGCAAATTGCTGGGTGAAAGATGATTCCTTCCCTTTTGAAAGACAAATTCCCCCAACGGCCCCGGTGACCGATGTGACCGTTGTCCGGAGGACGTGACTTCCTTGTGGCACCAGCTGAGCTTAGCACCTTGGACGATGTTGGATGTCACACACCTTGGTTTTTTTGAGCCAAAAAAGGACTCCTTGGGTTGTTTAACATATAGGGATTATATATACACCACTAGGTGGTGGCAACTCAAATATTTTTAAGGTTCACCCCGATCCTTGGGGAAATGATCTAATTTGACGAGTATTTTTTCAGATGGGTTGAAACCACCAACTAGTATATATACTACCATCGGATCCATTGAACTGGTATATTTACCTACAGTGAATGGTTGATTTTTTATGGTTTTGATGTAGTGAAAATATACCATAGAAGCAGATTCTTTGGGTAATGCTACCCTGGTTGTTTAGGGTATATCATAAGTTAAGGAGTCCAGGCTTGGATGGCAGTTCAAATAAAATTTCAAACCTTACGCCCCTGAAAACTGGGGGCTGGATACCCAAAATGGTTTGGAAAAGGTGACTCCTAATTTGGTATCTATGTTAGGGGAATCTGGTTTATAGGGGATGACGAACTACCCAATTATATGGGGATGATTTCATAAACCATGAAATAAGGATCCTTATTATACAACCAGTACAATGGAAAGGCAAGGCCTTTTTTTTTGTGGCTCATTTGTTTCAGAAGGCATTGATAGGAAGGTTTTAGGCAACCTGGGGATTATAATCCCCTTAATATGTGACCGTTTTGAAATGATTGTCGTTCAAAGTCACCTTTAGATTTAAATTGCTGTTACATTTGAAGGATCCTTAAGGTCAAAAATAGTTGGCTTGCCGATACCAAAAGGTAAGTTTTCGCAAAGGGTCCGAAAATAACCCAACATTTAGGATATTTAGGGCCCGGGCTCGTGCCATGTACTTTTCAACTACTGTATAATGGAAGTTTAAGCTTGACAACCTTCCAAGTTTGCGGAGCTGTCGGTGTGAGTTTTCCGTATGTCGGTGTGGAAGTAGCGGCAAAAGGAAATCAGCTACCCGTGTAGATTTGAGTGGTTTTCCTTCGATTTACCATAAATTTAGGTAAATGTAGGTATATATTCCATACATAGAGCATTTGGGTTTGGATTTGTATGGATTTGTTGTCTTCTTATCTTTGTTTAAGGTGATTTTTTACGGATTCTACCATGGGATTCATCACCATTGTTCACCACCATTTGGGGAATATTTTTTGTTCCAACCACCTTAAGCAAATCTAACTAGATTTGAGCAGTTTCCTTCAACTGCTACATTCAAGTAAGGTTTTTTGCATCTCCTTGGCTTTCACTTTTGTAAGTGCAAAGGGTGTTTATGAAAGTTTGTTCTGCATTTGAAACGTTTTTGAATGAACAACTTTTACTTTGGCTGTTTATGACCCAAATTTGGAGATGTTTTCGACTAATCTTCCTTTATTTGTGCCACCCTCTCGCCCCAACCGTGTTCCTTTCAGGAAAGGAAACTGTTCAAAAACTTTGCGTTTTCGCATGTTTTTTTCCAGAGCAGTGGCCAGTCTGATGATTGTTTCAGGTGGGGGATGAAAATATCCAATTAATATGTAGAGTTTGATTAACATGTCTTTCATTTTGTATACTCTCAACAATCCTATGCATCATCATTTAGAAAAACATTTGATAATACCCAATCTAATATGGAAAGTACCCCCATGTTTAACCATTTGTTGAGGATCCTCGAACCTTAACCAAAGCAGAGCAGTGTTTCATGGCTTTGAACGCCATAATTTCACCAAGGCCTGTTTCTTGAAGGAAGAACATGTCCTAGAAGTGCAAGGCAATTTATGGAAGTGGCGGGAACAACATGAGGACACACAGGTTCTACATGGGGGGGTCATTCAAAATGTTACCCAATCAAAAATGAGTTTTATTTTCCACTGAACCATGATTATTGATGATTATGGACGATTATGGATGATTACGGGAGCCAAACCATCAGCAACAATCAGCACATGTTTTGTTGGCAATATATGAGTTTTTGCATGGAAAAAATCTTGCATCTTTCGGCTTGGTATCAAACGGTGACATAAAGTTCTAAAGCTTTCAAAAAAAGGGATTCCTTGGGGGTGCCAAAAGTGAAGAGCTAAATGAGCAGTGATCAAAAGCCCCTGGTTCTTTGCCGTATATAGGGGATTATACTACCCATGTTATATAGGGATTATGCTAAGCCATTATAAGGATCCCTAGTAATCAGCCCAGTGATATGAAATTCTTACCCGTAGGGATGAGTTGTGGAAATCCCAACCAGCCATTATTTCATGGCATAATGTCGGCGCAGTTCAATGTGGTGGATCGTTTTTTGACCGGTGTTTTGTTTTTTTGAAGTATTCATCTATGGTGAAGGATTGGAACTGAGCCATCGGGGGGAGATCTTGGTGGATAACATAGTTTTATATATATTCTGGGTGGTGGCAACTCAAACATGTGTTTATTTTCACTCCTATTTGGGGAAGATTCCCATTTTGACTAATATTTTTCAAAGGGGTTGAAACCACCAACTAGTATTTTTGTTTATTTGATAAATGACATATGTCTCACATTATCTTGGCAACCCTTTTGTGAAATCCTCCAAACAAGTGTTGTTTTTTTGGTTGAAACTGATGTCTGTACATTGACGGGTTCCTCGTTTGAAGTCAAGTCTGTCTGAGGTTTTTCCTAAAGTCTATCATATCAAACTTGGTAAAATTGTTTCACCGTGGATAGTAACCAGGGTTATAACCTCTATAAGTGGGTTATATGTCCCCAAATCCTAGGGTTATAAACCTACATATAACCACTTACTAAGTATCCTGAACCTCCAAGCATCCAGGGCCACGATCAACACCCTTTAACCGTCCGGTGAACCAACTGCGATTCGTACAACCTGAAGTGGTTGTTCGCAGGATTCCAGCCACTGGGAGCCACCAAAAATCGGGCATCGTTTGTGTGTGTAATGGGCACTGCCTCAGCCGGTTGGTTACCCCAAAAGGTAGTGATTGTTTTTGGGAATCCGAGCCCCAAAATGGCCGGTTTTTCATTCGAATTAGGGATTTATAATATTCGTAATACATTGCCCAGATTACACTGGTTGTTTGATAGGGATCCTTACGATGGTTTATGCAAAAGTCCGCATTTTTTATTGGGGGTGGGTTTTTCATCCCAAAAAGACCCGATTCCCCTAATTTTAGATACCAAAAATGGTCAATTCTCAAAAGGAGTCACCTTTTCCAAAGGCATTCTTTTGGCAAACTTTGCAGACATTAGAAAACTCAGGGGTTTTTCAGGTTAGTTTTTTTCATGATTCGAAAAAATGTATAGGTATATAGCTTAATATATACCCTCCAAGAAATTAACATATCCCACCTGGGGAAAAGGAAAATCATCTTCAAAATGCACTTTTCAGGGGATATGTTAGTTCCCTGGAGGGTATACTGCTTATATTTTCGGTGTTCGGATTCCTCGATTTTGGATGGTACCTGAAATCTTTGGGGAGTTTCAACTGCGAAAGGCCTGGACTCCTGGATGCACTTGCAATTTCAGTGGCTTCATGACCTACACAACCTTTGGGAACGGAAAAAAACAACGACTTGGGATTACCCTCCCAAAGTTTAACATGGAACCCGAAAATGGCACCTTGGAATAGGAGATTCCTTTTGACAACCATCATTTTTAGGTTCCATGTTTAACTTGGGGAGGGTAGGTGTTTTTTTTTTGGTGTGTTGGGTGGTACTGTTAAGATGAAGAATGCCAATAGATTAGATTAAACAAGCGATATTATGATATGATAAAACATGATATTATGACAGGATATGATTATGATTAATGATATTATGACATGATACGATGACAGATAATATTTATTCTGAAAACATGTATATACCCAATCCCAAATATACATATATTTGTATTTGTTGCAAAGAGACTCAAAGGTGGTGAAACTTCTATATAAACCAGACCTGGATCTTCCAGATATGTCTCATTGGATTTTGCAGGTTCGTAGGGTTTCTGGGGGGGGTGAATTTTGGAACACATCTTGCAGTTCCAGGTTGTTCATCTATGTGAATTTCTGTTGCGACATCACATAACGAGCAACCGAAAAATCCAACGACAAATCGGTGGTTGAATCTTAGGGGTCAAAATATGCTTTCTGATTCTAGGGAAATCCAAGTTGGTGAAATTTTAACTCATCCATACATATTCAATTTATACAATCTGTTCCAAAAGGGACGAATCTCATGAAACCCGACTTGGCCATCATGGGAAGGAGAATTTCCAGAAGGTTGTTTCGTTTTTTGTGTGTGATCGGAAAACTGGTCCAACTCCTGGTGGGAAATTGCACTGGTGAAATTCATTTATTTCACTGAAAAAGAAGAAAAAAACTTTTTTTCTTTTTCCCAGATGAATTAATAACATTCACACCTCATACGTATCCTTTTGAGATTATACAAGATTTATTGTCACAGTTGAACCCAATGATGATTGAATTGGTGTAGAAACATTTGATTTTGCATACTAATTGCTTTCTACTATTCAACTGTTAGTGAGAAAGGCATGAGGAAACCAGTTGACTGCTAGGGTCCCTATTTTGAGACACACCGCAAAAAATGTGATTGTTTTTCTGCAGAAAAGATAAATACCACCCTCCATTCTATAGTGACTGTGAAATCGTCTCTGAAATGGGAATCCTTGTACTGAAATTTTCATGGGGCCTGCTTGGAGGATCATCCCAGTGGGTAATAACCACGGTTAATAAGTCCCCAAGACCTGGGGTTGCAGGACCCCTTCCAAACGGCTTTAACTCCATGGCTGAAATACATGGGGTTGATCCTAATGATCCTTACTAATTGGGATGATCCTCCAAGTACACTCTCTAAAACTAACAGTTTGCCAACTGAAAATGCTGATTGGAAGACTAATTACTTGTAAGTTTCGTAAAATCTTCATGGGGCCTGGTCCTGGTATCCCAAGGTTGTTTTTGTTCGGTGGCAAATGTGGTCGCCAATTCACCCCTATCAAAGCTAGGTTGGCCCTACGTATCTTGGGATGTTTAGCCATTGTGCCGGCAGCGTGGCATCGAGTTCCGGGTGTTCGTTCTCGGGTGAATGTGTGTTGAACGGACGGCAGGAACCGTTCCTGTGGAGTGATACTATTGATGGGTTCAGAAACCGAAAGGATGTACGAAAATACCATGTAAATAATGGGATAAACTACCAACCTCAACTGGTGCAGGAGTCTTTCCATCAACAAAAATTCTTTATGGGCTGCATACAGCAGTTCACTGAAATTGTTGATGAATTACACCCATTTTAATCGTCTTTTTTCCGCATCATTGAATCATGGTTCAGTAGAAGATGACCCAAGCTCGTATAGTGAAAGCATGGTCATGCAGGAACTCATTGTATGCATGAATTTACACGGAAGACGTCGTAGGTTTATCGATTCAAGCGTCAGTTTACCCTTCTGAAGTATGGGAATTGCAGTTGAAATGTAAAGTGGAGAGTTGCATTTTCCCCAAAACAACTGGCATGGAACTGAAAAGGGGAGGTTTGATGATTGATGATTTTCAGGTGCCGCATGTATTTTCGTGGCCGTACCAGGTGTTTTCCCCAATTTCAGAGTTCTCTCCTGCACATAACCCCCACAAGGGCCTGAAATTCTGAAAGGACCTAAACAAATGAGACTTGGAAGAGGAATTTGCAAACTCAACTGGGATCAAGATTGGTGTTTTCGCCATTCGTTGGTGGAATTTGGTAGAACGTCTGAACCTTTTTTTTCAACATCGCACATGAGTGCACCTTGCAAAGTCCTCTTGGCAATTCTTTGGTAGTTCATCCCTTATACCCAAACAGCCCCTTTCAATTTGGTGGGTTTTTGTTCATGTAACTCACTAAAATTTGTTCAACTTTTAGGCTCGGCAACCTAAGTTTTGCCTATAGTCCATGGGACCTTTATTTGTCCAAGGTGATTCTTTGTCCTTTGCATTGGACACATGGCAGTTCTACTGAAGTCTTCTCACGCTTGAACCTGGCTGTGAACGAAAGCCGACCCTTTGCTCCTCGGAGAATCGAATAGGGAATTTATACATTCGTGGAACCCAAATGACCTCTATTTTTGAAGGTCAGCCCCCGAAAACAAGGCCTAAACTCCAATCAAAACAAGGGTCATTTGGGTTCCGGGCCGGTTATACGGGTTTTAGTAATTAAGAGTGTTTAGAATGCTATGAGATATAACAAGCCATGAAATCAAGCTTCCCTCTTCACCAAGCATATAAGCATGATTTCATAATTCGGTTTTAACTCCTAGCTTTTTGTGTGAACAATTCGTAACTTTTGGTGCCCTCTTTGGGTGACGTGACAAGGAGGTCAGAAAGCTCGCAGGTCGCCCCGGGGGACCTAACTGACCCAACTTTTGGTCAGGGAAATCCGGCTTTTAAACCATACCTTAGGCTTCCAAACACCTTGTGAGGAGGTATTTGAAGCTTAAAAACATACCTAAAACACCTTCCCAGGAGGTATTTGAAAGACTAGGGATACTTGGTAACCATTCCTGGTCCATTGGTCTTTAACATGTTTTTACCAATATCCGGTGCATGTGTTTGCCTTAAACTATCAGGTTTTGGCATTGGCACCATGTCACATGGTGACATGGTGACGAACTTGTGACCAAAATAGTGAACATATTTAAAGTGAACTGTTGATTTTTTAATGTCAAGTCTATTCAACAATCATTTTTATACGTGGTGCAACTATCAACATGTTTTAGCATTTAGCATTATATTTCATTGAATTCAAATCATAAGATCATCATAAGTCCCAATCAATGGAAACCACATCTGTCAATTTAATAAGAGTTTTTACAGGTTTGTACTGCTAGATTACTAGCCCACAAGAGCTTCCTTACATGGTGTTTAGTAGGAAAAGCCTGCCGACATGTCCCCAAATGATCTGACATTGTGGGAATCAATGCAATGTCTCTCCACCTATGGCTGGTCATTTTATGCGTGCAATATGTATGAGTATACTTGGGCGTTGATTCACTACCCTACCCTTTAGAAGATCGGTGAGCGCGGTAAACAATGTAAACAGCTGTTGATCAAATCAAAACTTAAAAAGCAATCAACCATCCCTCTTCTACACAGGCTTGACCAACATAAAAGTTGAAGTGACAGACTTCACAAGTGAGTGTATCCAATCCAAACTTGCCCTCAAATTCTGGAAATCTCCCCCCAAACTCCAACTTCCAATTTCACGTCATAACAAATTTCCTAACGAACCAACATCAACCAACGCCCAACTTGGAGGACGTCCAACACCCGACAGTCCACACGATCCAAAGTCTCCTTTAGGTTTTGTGGATCCATGTGCTGGTAGTTTTTGGAGTGACGATTTTTACCACCAGTGACTTTGCAAAAAAAAAACGTGGCAAGATCCCATCCGACGGACGGTTTTGTTTTTTTTTTTTTTTAAGTTGTTTTGTGTTTGTTGATTTTTTTGTTGTTGGTTGTTGTTTGTTGTTGTTTTTTGTTGTTGGTTGTTGTTTGTTGTTTGTTGTTGTTTGTTGTTTTTTGTTGTTGGTTCTTGGGCGTTTTTTGTCGTCGATTGTTTGTGGACGTGGCGTATGAAAAAAAAGACACCTGATTGGAGATAGGGTTGAATGTTTTTGTGCAATGGGTGGTGGTGCGTAGGTGATTCGCAAAAAAAAAAGATATAGATTCTTGACAGAGAAAAAGGTCATTTCATTCCAAGATGTTTGTATCTGAGTCAAAAGCACTTGTATTGGTGGAGGGTTGAGCACCATTGCCAGTTGATATTTGGAGGACTATCTTGCAGGTAGGCATTTTGTGTTGGGATTGATGCGATTTTTGGATGGTAAATCATGTTCCAGACATTTCTCCAACAGCACGGGTTCAGTGGAAGATGGGGTAAGATGAGGACTAGGTGATTCAATCCGTGACCTTTTGCCTCACTATTTGGAGGTCACCACCGACCTTTGAAAGGGTCGCGTTTTCACCATCCCCAAAAAGGTCACAAAGAATTGCGAGGTTTTTTAGGTATCAAGAATATCCTTGGTTGATCAACAGGAAATGTTCTATGTATAAAAGAAAATTCCTGGCTTCTCCCGGTTTTACTCAAGGGGTTCTTCACCCACGACGCCCCACCCATCATTCCTTTTCATTGTGAAGTCCAGAAACGAGCAGCAAGATCCCCTTTCAAAGGTTAATTAAGTGACTTCCAACTAAGGATAAAACAGTCACGGCTTGAATCACCTGATCCATGTTTTATACCGGATATTTCGGTTGTTTTCACGATGGTCATATTAACTATCTACTAACTAACTGGGACGATCCTCCAAGCAGGCCCCAATGGCCCTATGGAAATTTTTGCTACAAGGATTCCCATTTCAGGGACCATTTCACAATCACTATAGAATGAAGGGGTCCCACAACCATCTAATTACTAACTGGGATGATCCTCCAAGTGGTACCAACCTTTACCTAGTAACTAGTAAAGGTTAGAATCAGTGGTTTATAACCCCAACATAAGCCATTTATAAGTAGGTGAAATAACCCAATTTATTAACCATTGATCCATCCACTTCCGTTCCGGGACATCCATTAGTATCTCCAGGGTTTCATGGCTCCACATCTCTTTTTTCAGGAACTTGCCAAGTGGCCATGAAGGACTTTATGCCAATTCGTTATCGCTGGCTTCAGCGCATGCCATTTCCACAGTGCACCACCGTGTTAGTGCCTCGGATCTTTTTTACGTATCGCTAGGGCTGACACCAGGTGTTTTTTTCGGCTCGAAATCTGAGCATTAACTTCGGTGGACCGAAGTTTGTTTTAAGAGAGAGATTTGGGGGGGATGAACAGTAATAAAGTACGAGGGCTTTTTTTAACGTGGCCTCATCTGTCTTGTTGGCTGAAACTGCAAATGCCGATCCCTTCTTAGTCACAGCATGTCACAGCATATCACAAGAACTTCTGAAATGGTTTTTAACTGAGTAATTACCCAGGTATATTGTACGTTTGTATTAAGATTTTGAGTAGATTATGTATTTTCATGTATTTTCCTACTAAGTCCTACTAAATGAGGAGCTAAAGAACCCCAGAATCCTCAAAATCACAGGGTAGATTTTGTTTCGAAAGAACGCCACCAGAACTAAATATGAACACAGGTTCCTCAAGACTCAAAACAACGGCCACAGAAAACACACAAGTTCCTTATTGTCGCCATGACTCCAAAATACTCCAAACACTCAGAAAATAAGCCAACCAAACTACATGACGTCAAATATATATATATATATGAATATATCTATATATATGAATATATCTATATATATTTATATGAATATATCTATATATATATATATGAATATATATATATATAT
>DF239043.1:392738-409034 GCA_000507305.1 Breviolum minutum Mf 1.05b.01
AGGGGGGGCGTTGTTGCATGATTTGGGTGGGGGAGAGAAGTTCTCATCAAGGCAAGGCAATAGTGATAGGGGATTTATATATGATTATAATCTATATAGCCTATACATATATATTTATACATCTGATTTAATATATACATATGATTTAATATATATATATATATATATTGTAGTCCTTTTTACCCACAATAGGGTGTTTATACAGGGTTTATGTTATTTTTTAATATTTGTTAATACTCCTTACAAGGATTCTTAATTGAAGGTGGGATGACCATCCCCAAGGACCAAGGAGTTTGGACCTATCGATTTTGTTTCCGGGCGTGTTTTTTGGGTCCTAAAAGTCCGGGGGATTTCCCGGAAGTCTCCATCCATCCCTCATTTGGATGAACAAAAAACATATTTGCAGAGTTATTCCTATCATTTTTTTAAAGCATAGGATCCATGGGACTGGGTATATTTACCTACATGAAAACCATGAAAATCAAGGATTCATGTAGGTAAATATTCCAGTCCCATGGATCGGGATACTCCAAGCTGAGGAACTGTCTCTTATTTAAAGTTGACTTCTGACATTGTTTTGGAGTAAAACGTGTTTTGTTCATGAACAGTGAGACCAATTGAGACTTGTCATATTAATATGGAAACCTGTCATTCCTGGCGTAATGTACATGGCTGTCCAAATTTTGGATATCTAAGCAAAGAAAACCCCCACAATTGACCATAGCTGCTGATGAAGAGTCATGTAAAGCAATGGGATGGGAAAACTACAAATTTCCAGATGAAAATCATCTCCATTTTGAAAAAGTCCGAGTTTTAATTAGTAAAGGAAAAAAACGGTAGACTGCTATAGGCTTTGTTTACTTAAGATGTTACGTTCTTCTTAAAAATGAACCGAACGACGCCCCCCCTTCAACCGGGGGACCCCAAATCTTTTTTACGTCAACATCAAAAAATTCGATCCACCCAATTCAGCTACAGGCTCCAGGACATTCATCCAGCATTTTTCCTTCAAAAAAGCCTACGGCCTACTTGAAACAAGGGTCTTTTTGTAGGGAGAGAGTACCTTGAACCCCGGTACAATTGGGTCGTACCTGCAGCCTGAACCTGAGATTTTGGAAGATGGAATGAATCATGGCTTTTTACCCATAAAAATCCATGGGACTGGTATATTTCACATATAATTTGCCTTCATATACCATAAAGATCAAGCAAATGTAGGTAAATATACCACACCTGGATCCTTTGGGATACTTGATTGAACAAGCGATTCACTTTTTTTGACGCCTTTTTTTGTTTCCGGAACTTTGACGCTTCTACAAAGAATCGTTTCTTCACACACTTCTCAATAAATGTTTGTTGACACCGTGTTAAATCTCAAAAAAAAAACAGAGAAGAGAAACAAAAACACAATCCGAATACCCCCCCCCCCTCCCCGTAGCAAAAGTACAAGGGCTGGAAAATTCGGTGAGCGAAAAAAGTGCAACATAGAAGTTGATGCACCAAATACCATCCGACACATTTTACAAATCGGGCAGGTCTACACTCCTATTTTGCCAACCTCTTTGGTGACAATGCTGTTGCACGTAGCCTGGGCCTCGGGGTTCCGGGAAGTCATACATCCACAGGCTCTTCGGAATGTTATTGACTTGTGAGAGCCTTGACAACATGATGTGTTATAACCCTTCAAACACCTTCAACATTAACTTAAAATGATGAAGAATTTCATAGAAGCCATGTGTATTCAATTTAGCTGTCTTCGAAATCCGTGGTACATTCCACAAAATCATTGGTCCATAGGGACGTTTATAAATGTTTCTTGTAGTCCTACGGGTAGGATGAGCCCCTGAATCAGGGCTTCATTTCTTTAGGCAACTTTGTTATGTAAGTTCTCGGAGAGATTCTGGGTTTTCCAGGTACATTTTTGAATTTGAAGTTTATTTGTTTTGATTCGGTATTGCGGGCAAAGAGTGCCAGCATGTGGTATGCCTCGTATTTTTGACAGGTTATGTGGTCCGCAATACCAAGCTCTTGCAGAAGAAGTTGGAGAGGCCTTTGATCGAGTCATGCAGGGTGAGGATGAGGAAGTACGTCAGTCACAAGTCGGGGATGATATGCTTCGATAGGAATTGGTTGACAGCAGGACTTTGTAGAAAGATTAGGTAGATAGCCAGATAGATAGACGCACAGAAAGGCAGGTAGACCGATATATATATATAATTATTTGTATAGAGATACTGAGGCATAGATAGGTCAAAGTGCATAATAGATAGATAAGAAAGACACACGCAGAGATAGCTAAGATGGAAGATAGACTCGCCATAGATACGATACAAAAAATAGACATGACTGACAGACTTAACAACTCTTTTTGTTGATCTTTGCAGAGAATTCAAGTACAAAAATCCGAACTCCTCTATATAACACTAGATATTACATCCCCTATATGATATATATATATATATAAATACCCTAACCAACCAGAAACCCCTTTTTAGCTGTGCTTGTTCCTCGGTGGCTGAAAAACCGTTGGATACCGTGAAATCTCCCAGGTGGCGCAAAGCCCAACGCGCCTTGGAGAAAGCACGGCTGAGGCAGTGATCAAGGGATTTTTGTTTTCACGGTTGGGTTGGGTTAGGGGATGAAATGGATGAAAATTCTACACAGTTATATAGGGATCAATGCTCATTTCCAGGGGGAATTTGCATGAAAACCCTAAAAGATAGAATTTGTTTGATGAAGTGAATGACATCAAAAGTGTGCTGACTATTGGAAAAAAGCGGGTGGTTGGTGAAATGTATTGCCCTTCAATTTGGATCATGCCATCTCAATAAGAGGTCCATGTGATTTTTCAAACGCCAGCTGTTCGAAGGGGTTTCAGAGACTCTTTGGGCCATGTTGTCCTTTTGTCCTTCTTGAAATTTCGGGGAAGTGTTGTATTTCAAACTAGTGTGTTGGCTCTGTTCACTAGCATCTTGTCATGCAGACTTGTATAACATCGGACAAGTGTCACAACATCTTCTCAAAGTACACTTTTTTGAAACATATGTTTGCACAGGCTCTCATTGCGTTGTTTCACCATGGTGTTGGATATATGTCTGACCTAACTTCCAAGCATTTCTTCAGATGTGGGAAGTTCACTCCCTCCGCTTCAACGCCCGCCATGCCATGGAGGAGTGAAGCAGATGGCTCAACTTCAGCCTCTCCCTTAGTCCAGTCACATGGCCTGGATATATATATATGACCACCCAAGTGGTGTGGCCTTTGAGCATGGAAAATCTAAGGGAGGGTGTTGAACCAAAAATAGGGGGACCGTACCCCCAAAACGGATGGTGAAAATAATGGAAAACCTTATTAAAGTGGGATGATTTGGGGGGAAAACCCCCTGTTTTCGGAAACACCCAAGGGAATACTTGGATGATCATCCTTTTTCTAGTAAGTAGAAAGGTAACCATGGTGATCGTTGTTGTCCCCCTAAGTAGAGTTGTTCTCCTTCCAAATGGCTTTTCCATGGCTTATACATGGAGGTGATTCTCACCACTTACTAAGTGAGATAATCCTCCAAGTAGCCTCCCAATGCCACGGAAATATGGCCTTACTAACGGTTTGTTATCCATTTTATCTACCCTCCCTGAAACTAACAACTCGCAGCTGAAAATGGATGGTTGGAAGACTTTCTCGTTTCCTTTTTGGATGGCGCAACCTGGCAAGTGAAAACTGTTGGTTTCAGGGAGTGTAAGAGCATGTAAGAGCTACTGTTGATGGAAGAAATCCTTCACCACTTGGGATGTATAAAACCCTGAAAATAATGGGATTTCAACTACCTATCAACTGGTGAACGTCGGATTTCTGAACCATCAACAGTAATTATGGGGGCATGTTGCTCAACACGTTTGGATTTCTTGACCTTCCAAACGGGCCTCCCCTCTGAGGTTTCGATTGGAATCGGTCAAGGATATCAAGGACCTGACGGCGCCGTCGTTAGCCGTCGTGTTCAGCTCCTGGTAAGCGTGACATGAGCGTCCTGAAAAAAGGGCCCCCTGGTTGCGCAGGGTATACAAATAAACTGCTAAAAGGAGCTGGGTACATAGGGTATTTTTTGCGGGGAATATCACGACCATTTAGGATATAAAACTGGTAAGCGTTACATGACACTGGCAATGCTCAGGGGTCATTAAATGGGATCTATTTTGTGGGGGATCAAAATTGATGCAAATCAATGGTGATTTTCAGAGATTTCCCGCATAAAATAGTGCATGAAGTTTGGGTTGGTAATATAATTGATGTTGTGCGTCATAAGATCAAATAGATATTGGTTTCCCTTGACGTCAGAAAGTGATGTCCTGTGCTATCACTGCCAGCGCCAACATGTGTTGGCGACGCCGTAAACAACGAAATCTTTGATCCATCCGCATGCTACTGTACTATAGCAACAAATTAGGAAATGGTACCTGCAACTGGTGAATTCATGCGAACCACGACTTCTTTGAAGCTTGTAATTGTGAAACAAATTGAGGAAAGATTGAAGCGGCATGAAGAAACATTTCAGACTAAGTCCGTTTCTTTTTTTTGAGCCTGGACTATCGTAAATTTGGGACTTTCCAGATGCATTTTCCGAGTATCTGGGGACCCCTGACTCTTTTTTTGTGTTGGACATTAAGGCCTTCTTTCATTGACGGTTGGATAAACCTGAAAGAAGTGTTGCATTTGAAAAGCAGGCAATAGATGATCGTTTCATTTACCCTAGTGCTCCAAATACCCTGTGAGAATGTGTTTAGGCACCCAAAATCCACTTGCGGAAGGGATTGGACCACAAGGGTTAAGTATAAGTCCAAGAAAGATTCAAAAGCAGTTATGTTAGTCAAATAAGTTGGTGAAACCCACATTCACTGCTTCACCGGCTTCTCAGGAGGAGGTTGATGCAGAACGTATCCGCTTGGGTCGTTTATCCCATGCATTGGATCCAGATGTTTCTTTGGTTGGCAGGTTTATCTACCCTGGCAGTCCTTGGCCCACCATTTTTTTATAGGGTTGGTTAAGGAGTTTCACCATGTTTTATTGGTAAGGTTTGTCATCATCCAAAAGGGGAGATTTTCAAATGGTGGTTCACTTCCAGGGTATGACCGGTAGGTGGTTTTGAATAGGTTTTATTTTTCACACCTTTTTGGGGAAGATGAACCCAATTTGACGATACAATATTTTTCAGATGGGTTGGTTCAACCACCAACTAGTTATTTGTGAAAGAGTGAAAGATCTGGGTACTCTGGGCTCTGCTCCTCCCGAAAATTTGACGAATTGATACCCAAAATGACTCGACGCCATTTATGTGAAAAGAAGGCATACCTTTTCCAAAGCATCGATATTTTTCGTATCTGTATTAGATTTTCGGGGGGGGGAATATCAACAAACTCTCCCCATTTTTTACGTAAGGGAAGAAAGGGCCCAAGGATCCCGGATCCCAACTGTTTGCATTTTGTTTCATGTCTTTTAGATGATTCAACCTCCAGAGAACTAAGATATCCCACCTCGGCAAAGGAAAATCATCTTCAAAAGTGCCTTGGTAGGGGATATGTTAGTTCCTAGCAGCAGCACACTTTTTGTGAATTCGTGTGCTCCCAAAAAAAACTAACTTCTCGCCTCTCAAAAATGATGGTTGGAAGACTACTATCTTTCTTTTCAAGATGGTCCCGTTTCAGAGGACATACTACTTTCCAGATCCCCCTGTGAAATGTTTATCCCTGTAGTCTATTTCCATGAAATGTTCCAACCCGATTTTATACAGGGGGGTCGCTGGTATACATACACTAGGATGTCCCGTTGGATGTTAGGATCAATGGGATAAGTGATGAAAGAACCCTCAAAAACAAACAGTTTCATAGATCACCTTTTATGATATCAAGCAAAGTTTAGTAAAAGTAACCAAACTTCAGTCCATGGTTCCAAGTTCACTAGCGGTTTAAAGATTTTTTTTAAAGAAAAAACATGCCTCCTTAAAATCGTAAGCACCTTTGAAGAAAGGTGCAGCGGCTTGCACAAAGGTGACTGAAGCCAACCAAAAGCGTGGGCCAAGTTTGGGAAGTTTCATCCTCATCATAACCATGAAAAACGCTGATGTTTCCCTCATTCCCTACAAAGGGCCAGCCAGATACTCAATTACATAGTATGATCTATTTGTCTATATTTGGGTAGTTTAGGGGGTAAGTGTAGGTAGATATACCATATGTTGAGCGTCTTGGAAAATGTCGAGTAACATGTAAAACATATATGGGTAATGACCTCCTTTCTTGAACCGCTACATATGATTTGTTTTAAGATATGCGATATGACCTGTCGAGAGACTTCTATTTCGGAAGGCAGTGGTTTGTGACCCTCTTTTTGCCGTTGGTGATTTAAAAGTTTAAAGCATCATGTTATATAAGTATGGTTCATTCTTTGCTTACCCCATACCATCCATGTATGGTATATTTACCTACATTTACCATAAAAATCAACCAAATGTAGGCAAATATACCATACATGGATGGTATGGGTACCACCAAAGAAAATGGCTCCATCCCAATCCCAAAAACAAGATGAAAGCTTGGTCGAAACCAAATCACAGAAGAAATCAGGATTTTTTGCAACTCCTCTCGGCTGCACCTGTCTCGTGAGACAAGGGCTATAGGGGCCTACCCCAACCATTTCCCAATATCAAGGGTTTACTTCACCCCCAACACACCCCCAGAACTTGGGTTCTGCCCCGGGCCGAACCTAAGAGTCCCAAAATCATCACCACCATTTGGTTTTGTAGGGCTTCCCATGAAAACCATCTTTTGGGACTCTTACAGGACGGCACCACGCACCACGGTCCAACCCATAACTATGTGCTGCTTAAAAGTCTTTGTTGTCTTAGGTTTCCACCAGCACTGGCTTTGTAACCTTCAAAACGCGTTTAGATATGCGACTAGCACCTTGGTGTTGCACCATGACGGTTTGGATGCAGGAGGTTGTTTTTTTTTTTTTCGGAAGGTAGAAAGCATCGAGTCGAGGGAGTTTTTGTACAAAACATGAATCTCTGTTTAGGATGTGTTTTTCTTGGTTTATGAAGTTTAGTTTGGATGTTTCTGATTGCCTTTAAGTAGACAAGACGTCCGGAAGCAGATTCAAAATAACGATCCTAGACCATGATTGATTGCTTGGTTGATTGATTGATTGATTGATTTATTTATTTATTGTTTCATTGATTCATTCATTGATTGATTTTTTCATTCATTCATTCATTCATTCATTAATTGATTGATCTTGGGCCAATTGTGATTCTTGGCGCTGGAAGTTGATTGCGGGTCTTCTCAAGGCAATGGATACTATACGGTGATGAAACCTGTTTCCAAGTTGGTAAACTGTAAACACCTCATGCTACTTGGGATTGATATTTTCATTTGGCAAATCTTTGTTTCAACATCCCTTATGCCCAAACAGCCCCTTTAAATTTCGTGGGTTGTTTTTAAATGTAACTGACTAAAGTTAAGCCTTTAGCAGGGCTTTCCCCAAGTCTTGCCTAGGTCCTAGGTCACGTGCAATAAAAATGCATCTTTTAATTCCCCCGAAATTGAACATCGAACCTGGACATGGAGATTCTCCATGTCCTGGTTCTCCTTTTTTTCGAGGTTCCATTCTCAGGTTTCAGATCTTTGGTTTTCTGGGCTGAACCTTATATCTATATAGCATAAAAATGATCAATAAATTTACCTGTATGATTAGTGAATGGTAATTTATCCCTAGTTCTCCAGTCGTACCTTTTCAGGACGTATTTAAACCCTTAAAACCTGCCCAAAATACACTCTCACAAGGGTCTTGGAGCACTAGGGTATACTGATATTATACATGTGCTATAATTCATCTACTCTCCCTGAAACTAACAGTTCGCACTTGAAAATAGACCCCTGGAAGTTTGGAGATTCCTGTTGGAAACCACCATTTTCAGTGGTTATTGTATGGTAGTTTCAGGGAGTTGTAGTCTTCAAATTGACATTGTCGTAGAAGCACCTGGGTTCTGCAAACTGCATCCCCTTCGTTGCTTCTGCACGATCAAGGCGGCCCGAGAACAACTTGGCACGGATGCCTTCGCATTGCAACTGCAAGCAGCGCCGGAGGTGAACGACGTCCTCTACGTCGCTGGCCGTGTCGTTTGTTGAGGGTTCGGGCTGGAGCGGCTTGGACGGGGTGCTTGTTGGGGCCCTAAGAAAACGGTATTGAGGGACAAAAAACGAGAAGTTTCACCATGTTTGAAGGTCAAAAGATGTTCAGAAGGAAGCAAGGTTAGAATGATAGAGATTTGCAATGATGATGCAATGCTTTGATTCAAAATCATGTTCAACGTTATTCCAGTCATGAAGATGAAGATATCAAAAAAAAAGGCCTGGAAGAATATGCCAGGCACTTGTAGTTAATAAGCAGCTTCCCGTGGCCGGTGTTTTGTTCTACTTTGTGGAACCTTGACTTTGAGTTTGACGATGCCAACGCCAGGGAAGTCCAAATACCAAACTTTGCCCTTTGGTAAGATCGGGAATCCCTTTACATGGATCATCCTAAAGACCATTCCTTGTTTGGTCTTGGACTTTTAGGAAACAGATTCAGTTGAAGCGTATAGAGCCTCCTTGTCGCGTGCCGTTCTTTTCATTTCTCCCTAGGAGTCTTGCCTCACCCATGTTATGAGAGGTTGTTGTTTTCAAGAAGTTAATGCCAATCATTGACTTGACCTGTCCAAACAGTCAGATGATGCTTGCAATTTCATTTTAAAAAAACGCAACAAGACATATACAAGTTATGCATTCTTAGGAAAATGTCATTTGGATAGCATGAATTTGGAGAGACATAGTCTAAGGGAGATAGGTTATTGTTATGTCCCTCCAAGTGTATGACCAAACTCAACTGTCTCCCAAATGAATGGATCCACAACACTGTGCAAACCATCTTTTTGATGAAGAAAAACGCAATCCTTAAGAACATATCCAAACCTAGGTGGTGGTTTCAAATATTTTTTATATTCACCCCGAAATTTGGTTCAGATGAACCCATTTTGACGAGCATATTTTTCAATTGGGTTGGGTTGAAACCACCAACTAGAAACTCTGAGAAAGGCAAATCCACTTTTTGTTGGGGCGGGAAGTGTTTTTTCAAACAATTTGTTGTACTTCAAAGTGGGCGCCCCTACCAGTTCTAACTTCATTCATTTGCAGGGGTGAAATAACCCCATTCCCCATGCTTTTTGGCCATTTATAGGGGCTATTTCACTCCAGTTATAACACTAGTAGGGGCCCACTTTGTGATGTGAATTACAGTATACTAATTTGCCCAGACTTGGTGTTGTTGCACCTCTTTCATTCTCAAGGACAGCTTGATCATTCGACCCAGCTATACTCAGCAACGCTTGGGCTATCTCAGTGCAACTTGCTACGCTGAAAAGGAGTGTGGATGAGGGTGAATTTCACCCTTGTTTGGGTCATTGTTTTTTAGGGATTGCACTTAAGAGCATTATGAAACTAGTTTGTCTAGGTGGTGGTTTCAAATATTTTTTTAATTTTCACCCCTACTTGGGCCAAGATTCCCATTTTGACTAATATTGTTCAAAGGGGTTGAAACCACCAACCAGAATAGTTTATGAAATAAGAATTCCCTATGTATTAATTAATATGTCCTTTTTTTGTTCAGTAATCCACCCGGTAAGTTGAGATGGAATAGAAGATTTTTGTGCCGTGGACCAATATGTCAAAAGGGTGATGAAAGACGTCAGTTTCAGTTGGAGATTCCGTTGGGCTTACACGTTTGCGGTATCTAAATCCTCCATGGTTCTATTTCATCGCAAGTTTTTTTACCAGCCAAAAATTTGGGGTCATTAGATTACCGTTTACACAGTTTTGGGGCGGGGGTCAAACACTGCAAATGTTTTGTAGGTGTAAGGGATTTCCCGTTTCATAGTGCAGTGTTTGGATTGATGCCCTATAACGACCCCTGAAACTATTAATTATTAACCGCATGGTTCCTGGTGGGTTCAGCGAATACAAACACCAATGGAGCTGTACAATCATCAGCTGGTGTTTAAGGTGTGTTGTTTTGTTTTTGGATTCTATCATGGTAAATCACCATCAAACCACCATTTGTTAATATTTTTCTGGCACATCTTAGATTAGCCTTATTCCCTTAGCTCCTTTGAGTTTAGTGGGATTTTACATATAACCCACTAAAAGTTTAACTTTCAGCAGGGGACCTAAGGGTTGCCATGTTTTTATTTTCCAACCACCAAACAAGCAATTCGAAGTCAGTGTCAGTTCGTTTTTCAGTTTCCATGGAATCGATGGTATGACGGTATGACATTGGAAGTCGAAAGGCTTAACGGGAATGATCTATTTTTGTCGCCGGTTGGTTACATTTTTTTGGGAATTATACTACCCAGTTTCATAGGGATCATAATAAGATTAATAAGTCAACAAAAAGATTCCAACCAAGGAGTATAATGGCAGGTCATTGGGGCTTTGCACGCTGCTCATCTTTCTTTGGACTTTTTGTACCCAAGAAGTTTCAATGAGAGTCCGACACGAGGTGTTCAACGACTCCGAGTTCAGAAGAAAAAAAGTGTCGTCACCATTCACCATCGTCATTATATATTATGTTCATCATCATCATCATCATCATCATCATCACCACCATCATCATGACCACCATCATCATGACCACCATCATCACCAGCAGCCGTTTCTTCTTCTCATCATCTTCTCATCATCGCGATCAGCTTCATTTCGTCATAAGATGTTTCCATGTGTTTCTCCATGAATTCATATCTTTGTGTCTCAAAATCAACTGGTTTCTCCCAAAAAAGTGAACATCTATATAAGTAGTTTTCTCCAGGTCCCCGTGAATGTAGATTGTTTTTTTTGGGGGTGAATTTTGATGGACATGAATATTTTGGGGGAGTCACCATGGAGTCACCGGATTATTAGGGGTCAACACAGTTTCTCTAAAAAAAACATCTAAGCGGTGACCATTTCACCCTGGTTATTTTGTTGTTTGTAGGGGATGAAAAACTACCCAGTTATATAGATATTGATTAGGGATTAGGGATTACATTGAGCCATTGTAAGGATCCCGTCAGTAGCCAATCAGGATTCAATGGTTCATGTCATGGCAGGGTTGAACGTTGCCTCTTGAGTTGAGGTCTTCTGTGTTTTCGTGGCATTTCTCCCTGCAGCAACTGGGAATGGAAATGCCTCGCAACGTTTTTGGACGTTGGGCTATTTCGCCTGTTCCGAGATTGTTAACGCAGGAGATTTTCTACAGGGTTTACTGTTTACAACCTGGAGTAGATAGAAATATCTGGAAAAATTTCCTGGCAAATTAAATATTTGTAGATTCAATGTGTGTTTTTGCGGGAAGTTTCGTTTTACATTCTCCACTGGGTTGGATCTTTGCAATTATTTGGGTCAAGTTTCATCAAGTTTCATTCGCAAATCTAACTGGCTGGTGCTTAGTGATGAGCAAATGAGCAAAGGATTGGCTGAGCGACTGGTTGAGCACTGTCCAGCAAAAAAAAGCACTGAGATGTTTGGGAAGTCCATACGGGTGTTTCCTTAAATGGCGGTACCCCCAAAACACCCCAAAATGATGATTTTTAGTAGGAAAATCCATGGTTGTTGGGTATCACCTTTTCAGGAAACCCCCATATACAAAACTGAAAGCAATGCTTTTGTTCAGCCTCGGTCTAGCTCTGTCCAAGCAACTTTTGTGGAAAGGTGATGGCAGTGTACGGATTCTATCATGCCCATGGGATCCACGGGACTGGTATATTTACCTACATTTTACCATAAAGATCAAGCATTCATGTAGGTAAATAATTACAGCAGTCCCATGGATCCGTCATGGGATGCGAAAAATCACCATTTTTCAGCACCAATTTGGGGAATTGGTTTGGATTTTTTTCCAACCACGGAAGAAGCAAATCTAAGACCGTCGGACAGCAAATCTAACGACCAAAGCGCCAAGCTCACATTTTTTGAGAACATGTGGTGGGATAATTTTTTAGGGAGTTGTCTTTTTCGAAAAATGGCCCTGGAACAATTGGGGTGCTGTGAATTCATTAAAGTATTGCAGATGTTTTTCCCAGCACCTTCCAGTCGGGGTGCCAAAAAGACAGCCTAAGGCCCTAAGGGATAGTGAATTGACCACCCGTCCGTACCGGAACCACCAACAGCACCCAAACTGAAAGATCCGGGTGTGTGTAGATTTATCATGATTCATCCAATGTTGCTTAGAAGATTTAGAAGTTTTCGAGACTTTTCATTTTGCGTGAAGGTGAAATAATCAACTCTAGGCCCCAAATGAATCACCAAGAATCTCTACCTAAAATGAAGAGGGATCCTGAACCTTATATAACCTTATAAGGCTATTTCTGGGTGTGGGTTTCCCCTTAGATAAGCCTTACATATAGCTGAATTACATGGGTGAGTACCTCCATTTTAGGTACCTGAAATGTTTGGTGAATGAAGAACCAATGATCGGAACCTACTACGGCCGTTGCAAGAATGGAGCCATGACAAAATATTCTGCTAGGGCATGAGTAATATGAGTACTTGGCAATTCTTTGGTAATTAGTCCACTTTATACCCAAACAACCAATCTTTGAATTTAGTGAATTTAGTGGGTTTTTTGTTCATGTAACTCACTAAAAGTGCTCAACCTTTAGTCCCGGGGACCTAAGTTTTGCCTAGGTTTCAAAGAGATGAACAGATTGTTGTAGCACCTGAAAATCCCTACAGCTGACCGGTTCAGAACTCTGGCGGGGACTCAAGTACTTGATTCGTTGTTAGAAAAACAAATCTACGATTTGCGGTCAGCAGTTGAGGTTGAGGAGTGTGCCAAGGTTAGTTAAGAATCTCAATTTGGCCAAGAGGGCGTTGGCAGTAGCAAACGAGGAGTGGACCACGCAGCTTTGCAGGAAAGAGTTAGAGCAAAGCGGTTCATCAAGAATTTGCTACCCATAGGCACTGTAGAAGAGACCCTCTTGAGTGTACTGAAGCCTGCTTGTCTTGCGACGAAGGAGGACAACAAAAACAGACCAGTAGCTGCGCAATTTGCTGCAGCCAGACTGGCCAGACAGAGACAGCAAGGAGAGATGACAGATCAGCTGGAGATGTCAGACCTTAAAGGCGTTGTTCAGGAGCTGCAGCAAGCGAGTCATCAGATGAATGAAATGCCTAGCAGAATGCTGAGACAAGAACAGGTCATCATGCAGCTGCAGCAGGATAGAGCTCAAGAAGTGCAAATCCATACCCCTTGAAATGAGGGTGGAGCGTCGAGTAGTGGTGGTAGCTGAAAATCCCATTCCGGAAACAATCTTTTACGGCTCCATCCACCGAGATGGATTTTTTGGAACTAGCATCCAAAATGACATGGGCTACTTATCCCAAATACACTTGGAGAAAACTTGAAGGACATGATGTCAGAACTGTACTGGTTTCACTGTTTCTTTTTACCACGCAATGATTCCAATGGGTGTGACCCAGGGTTTCCCCGCTATTTGTTTTTTGAATAACTTTCCACAATATGGGAAAGAATTGCGCCCTGGCATTCATTCCTCTGGCTTTGTCATACCAAAAAAGGGGTGTGACTGACTCAAAATTCAACTCAATGAAAGCATTCCGCATCTTAATAAAAATGAATCCCAAATGTTCCATGCATGTTTTGTGTTAATACCTACCTTTACAATGAATTAAAGCCAAATGTGGATAAACATACCAGTCCCATGGATCCTATGGGAAACATTGCACCTCACTCTTGAGACAAGAAAAATTAAAAGAACGGCAACTCGTTGGGATTTCAATCCCCTGCAAAATTTCACGCATCTGATTTTTTATACGACACACGAGACGATGAAAAATTTGATTCGGCACGAGGTGGTGTTCGTGTCGACGTTGTTGAGTTTGAAGTCATGGCAACAGATCTTTCCAGTGATTCACCGGTACTTCGGACGGATCTGGGACAATGTCGTGTTGTTTGATGGTTTTTGGGGCGGAAGGAAGGAAGTGTTGCTATATGGAAGTGGGTGGTTCGAAAAATTGTTAACAAAAAAATCCCTCCGTTATAGGGTGTGTTACGAGTAATTTGGCGAACATGTCTTAATTATAACTTATAACTACATATAATCTAAATAATGGTGTTTCAAGAAATGTTTCTATTCTGCCGATGTTGCTATACATATAAATAATACACCCTAAACAACCAATAATCACTTGGAGTCTTGGACACAACGACCATCATTTTCAGTTTTTCACTCGTCACTTGAGAGTCAACTCTGGAAAGAGATCCCCTCATCTCGTTGTATGATTGCGGTCTTTCTTACTTCATTTGTGTAAAACAACACTTCTACCAGACCTCATCAAGATGAATATCAATATATACGCAGATCATATATATTCAAGATGTTTTTTCTGAACACAATTTGAGCTTTCAGCTTCGTCGGTTATGTGTATACAACATGCGGTGGGTATATTTCGAGTATCTACCAAATTATAGGATAAAGGATACATAAGAATCATAAGACCATGCGTCTTTACATTTTTTCCAGATGCAAGATCCTCTTTGAGTGCAGTCACTTGTCTGTCCCAGACAAGTATCTATTGATATATCTATCTCGATTCATTGAATTTGGAAAAAACGGTCGTTGTGTGTCTCAACAGGTGGCGCCAATCAATGCCCATTGTCATTGAGATGTTCCTTTGTCGAAGGGAGAAGGGACACAAATTTGAGCACGAATTGGATAGAATTGGAGTAAGGTTTGAAACACTTCAGATGAAGTTTTTTGTAGCCTCGAGTTCTGAAAAGATCAACTTTATGTTTTGAGTTGTTTCCATTTAGGAACCGTTTGGCACCCCTTCAAAGGTCCAGATATATACCTTTTTTAGGGATACTACTTTGGAAACAGACTCTAGCAGAGAATGTCTTGTCATTTGGACTGTAGATGGTTAACTATTTCAAGATGTGTTTCGTCAACATATAGTATTTCTATAGAAAATATAGCTACCACAAGGATTTGGAAGGGCACTATAGGGTACTGCATGACCAGCGAGTTTCAGTAACAACCTTTTGGGAATTGCATCATCTACTTCTTTTGATGAACAAAAGCCCATTAGCTGCTAGTGAGGGTCAACCACCGTCGTGGAACAAAAATCATGTCCTACATCACATTGTTTTTTTCAGATGTTTCATGGGAAATCTAAGGGTACCATGATCCTAAGCTTGAGTTTAGTCAGGCCCTACTAAGATTTGCCAGGCCTTCTTTCCTGGCAGGGTGGCATTTAGAGGTACCCCGGTACCCCTTTATTTTCGCACGTACTGGTATTTGTCCATCGACAGTTCAGATAGCAAAATCATAACAGGTTCCTATCTCAACATGATTGCTTGTTCGGATGAATTGTTGTTTTCTCCATCAGTTGCTGAGATACTGTGGATGCAAGAAATCCTGCACCACCTGAGATACATAAAAACCCTGTGCATAATGGTAGATTCTCCATATCAACTGCTGCAGGATTTCTTCTATCAACAGTATCGCTGGAATTTTGTAGATGGTCTGCAAGGGTTTGTAAGCTCAAAATATACAACCAAGTTCTATATGTAATTTGAAACCTGCTATAACCTACTGCTCCTAGGGATTTGATTTGCTACTTGGAAAAAGATTTTCCCCCCATCAGCAAAAAAAGCGAAGCAACAAAAACACATGGATGTTTTTGTGAGGTTGGAAGGTGTGCTAGCTACATTGAGTTTGAAGATTATGTTGGCCTTCATTCCAGCCATCCTTTTGTTCCTTGACTGGAAAGTGTTGTTTTTTTCGAAATGGTTGTGGTCTGGGAACCTGTGGTGTATGTTGATTGAAACATGAAGTTTGGAAAAATGATCATTTAAAAAAGATCATGAAACAATGTAGATTACGGTAGGATAGATTTCATCTGCATATTTTGCATTGATGTTTCTCTCTTTATGATCTCCTGAGCTCTGAAAGGAAACAACGCCCAAAAATCCCAAAATGAACATTGTAGAATAGAAATCTCCAAGCATATGTAACATACTGTTGATGGAAAAAATCTTGCGCCAGTTGATATGGTAAATATCCCATTATTTACAGGGTTTTATATGTTTTTATGTATCTCAGGTGGTGCAGGATTTCTTCCATCAACAGTAGGTCATGTTTTCACTCATATTTTTTGTGAGTTTTCTTCACCCCCATTTCGCAGGAAAGGGATCCAATGTCATCACTTGCGCGGTACTACGGTT
>DF239044.1:0-45000 GCA_000507305.1 Breviolum minutum Mf 1.05b.01
AAAAAAAAAGTGAAACTCCTCCGGAATGGTTACGTCTCAATTTCATGTTGTCACCTGTTCTGTTTTGTCCGTAAATATCGTAAAATTCTTACGTTAAAAACTAATCACACACATCTCTTTTCCAAAAGTGAAGGTATCACACAAAGCGACCGTGCTCTCCCAATTTACATTTTTTTGATAGCTTCATTCACATCTCCAGTTTCACAAGTCATGGAAAACCCCATCATAAAAAGGACCCCACCCAACGCATCCACAAATGTCTGTTCATTTCTATATTTAAGATTCCAAGAGATACACTGCGATTTTTCTGATCATATCTCTTGAAATCCATTTCCACGCACGGAGGGCGCAATGATTTTTTGTTTCTCTCCATCTTAAGTAGATGCCGACATCGGGCGGCTTGGCCGCACGGACCTCAGCCGTGTCTTTTCTGGTGAGTTTTCTTTGATTTTTTTTCTCCGAGCAAACAAAATATCCAAAAAGAAAAACATATTCCAAAAGATATGAACAGGTATTCTCAGTTATAATACCTATAGAAGCTAGGTTACCAGATGTTTCCCAGGGTAGCGATATTGAAACATGCATTTTTGAATGAAATGGGCTCATCTGCTAGGACCTAGGAACAGTTCCCAACATTGAAAAATGGAACGGTTGCAATGGCATGTCAACGTCGTTGAGCATCATGCAGTGGCTGTCTGGAGAGGGATATTATGATTTGGGTAGAAATTGGCCTAATGTCGAATGTCTTGTTAGCAAGGCTAGCTCATAGTTTATACAACACATCAAGTTTGAAGCATCACTTTGTGGTCTGAACTTGAACTCAGTATAGCAGTACATAATATCAAAACATCCTATGTAAAGCAGTACATATTGATTTGCTTTGATATATTGCTAGCTTCACATCTGTTCAAAAGCACAACTCCAATCATGGCTCCACAATGTGAGCTGCGCACGGCTTTGAACTTGATCGAGAAAGAGGCCTCTGACCTGCCATCATGCATATCAGGATCCATGTTAAGTTTGCAGGGAACACCACAGTGAATATCAATAGCAATTACCCGCCTACCCACTGATACAACATGGAAATCACAACTTTCATCTACGTTCCGAACATTCTTCAGTCACTTATATTCTCAGGGTCGCAAGGCCCCGATGTGTTCTTCAATTTGGGCAGTTGAACCTTCATTTAGTGACAGTGCCATTTCAAGACATTGCAGAATATTGGCAGTCAACAAACCGCCATTTGTGGGCTTAGGTATTCACTTTCAAAATCAAAGAACAATATAGAAACATGAGGAAAACACACACTGCCAGAAGCCCTGTTCATTATACAGCAATCAAAATGTTTAAGCAATCTTTAATGTGTGGAACACAAGTTAATAAGTCCAAAATGGCCAGTTCTCCACTTCCACAATCGGAAGGATAACAGACTTCATCACTTTAAATCGCACAAGATCTCCAAGACTTTCCTGTAAATGTCACCAATGCCCTCGCCCACTCATAGAACCATACCTGGCCCTGCTTCCAGCGCCAACTGCTTGCCTAGCATTGGTCTTGACACAAACACACGAACACACACACAGATGTATATAGTATATATATATATAAATAAATAAATATTTACACGCGACGACGACGACAAATGACGACAAAGTAGTAACATGTACTCATCGTCAATCCTCTTCATCAATCCTCTTCATCATCTTCATATATCATATATCATAAGGATATCCTCTGAAAGATCCATCACTCCACCATCCAATCGCGAACTCCCACCTTCCACAGAACTGGTAAAGCCCCGATGCTCTGAAGCCTTGGTAAACTTTGATTCATCTACTGCATCGATCAACCAAAATATGCTGTAAGGGAACTTATAGATGAGCAAAATATGATGAAATATGAAAAACAATATGATGAAAAGAGATCATACCGTTACAAAATCTTCTGCCATTATCAAACAAAATCGCGCTTGGTTGGATTGAATTCACCAATTTTCCTCCCCCTGGTGAGGATTGGTATGGTGGTCATGGGATCCGGTCGATCCAATCCTGGGATTCAATCCAAAGAGGGTCACTGCTGATGGTCACCCAGAATCCGGTTCACCAGTTGAACCAACAATCCCTACTGGTGAGCACACTTTTGTTCATCAAGGTTATGTTTTTCATTGTTTTTCTGTTGCCTTAGTGGTTTCCTTTCATAAGTCCTGCATCGAGATTGAAGTCCTACTTAAACTGCTGAAACTGGCGGCTATGTCTATGTCCTTCAAGTAGGTACCCTCACGAAAGAAACCAAATAGTAGTGTAGAACCATTGTGTGATTAGTATACAATATGCAATGATACTGTAGAATATGTATATAATAATATTTACAAGTAGATATATACTCAACACATCCCTATTTAGTTTAGACACAAGATATCAAACTCAATACTTTCCACCGTGGGATTTTACAAATGTAAATGGTCATATCACAGTCAAACGTTCCTATGCAGCCAGCCTACCTATCCTTTGACATCACAAAGGGCCACGGCAAGGTCTTAGCAAAGTTCCAAACTTGTTATCTAATATGTCAATATATGCCACATGTTTCATACATTAATTCATCGTGACAGGCTGTTTCCATGTATTACCCCGGTATTACCCATGCTGCCACACCGGTTGCATCTTCCAAAGCTCAGTGAAAGTTGAAACTTGTAACATTAGGTCCAAGGACTTGGGTCAAACATCAATGGGACCACATGAAACATCCCTGGCAAAGATGGCATTGAAATAATTTGCATATGTGTTAAGGGATGATACAGTCACATGTTGTTTACAAGGACATTCTATTCAGGTACCGACAGTTCTTCGAATTATACCATATCATCTCAGGGTAAAAGTTGCATTGAAGGTTCTCCCTTTACACACCAGACCAAACAAGATTCATGCTCCCGTGATGAACATTTTTTTCCAAGCTCTAGCCTGAAATGTGCCATTTCAAAGGTTCTATTAAATCCCCCAACCATTCCATATCCAGAGTCTTGAAACACAAACACATCCTGGTTTCTCAAACTTCCACCCAAGTTGCATCATATGCCAAAGGAGATCCTCTTATGGTCCCACGCCTCAGACTGCAAATTTTCTGTGAGGAGAAGCCCTGATTACTTTGTTGCGACAAAGTTGCTACAGCTACAAGTATGAGATTATAATATAATGTTTAAAGTCAAGACTTACAGTTTGGAGTAGGTGCAAATTGCTAGCACAATTCCGAAAGGTTTCGACTGGGCATCTTCACTACATGTGTCGCACGGCTGACAGATTATTCCACGAGGCAATACAAGTAGTCAACACATTGACTTGTTTGAGAAGGGTTTTTGGATTGAAAAAAGGTCAGAATTGAGAAACACAATAAAGAAATTAGAGAGGCTTAAGGAGATGATATTGTTTTGTTTCCTTTCTAAAGAACAAATCCAAAGTCCTTCTTAATTTAACATGTACGTATGATTTCATATGTTCTGTTCTCCGAAACGGCGGAAAAAATTCCCCCGGGTAACCTGTTCCAACCCTTGGCCAAGCAACGACAGTGCCGAAGAGGGACGGCTCTTAGCCTCGGATACCGTCAAAAAACCATCGACTTACACACCCATATTTTTGGTTGGGTTTTCTTGAAGGTAACTGTCAGTTTGTTGGGTTTCCCCATTTTTAGTTGGGTTTCCCCGAGGTTAAGATTCCTTTTTTGTGACTATCTTGTGTTTCTGCCTGAGAATCTAGATCGGATGAAAAAACAGACATATTTTTGTCCCCTCTTTTAAAAGCACTGGAGATTCTTGCTGTTTGGCATTGACTTTTTTTTCAGCATCATGATCAGGGCGCAGTTTCTAAAGTGCTAAAACAACCTCCTCTTGAGGTGGGATTAGCATGCATTAGCAATGTTTCAATTTCACAAAAATAGCACTTGCTCAGCGACAGCATCCCTTTGAGGAGCTGACAAACGATGTCGTACTGGCAAGAAAACGAAATAACACAAGTAATGAGCCGGAATGACCGGGGAAAAACATCAAAGAGATTCGATGAGGCAACCAAGTCAGAACTTTCACAATATTTCTTCTAGAATGTCATGACTTCACTTCACCAAGGAGGTAAGAACTTGGTTAGGCAGGCGAGTCAACCACTTGTGATTCATCTCATGGTTGTTCTGCTCCGCCTGCCGTTGCTTCAAGAGCCGGTATCGGTTCTCATAGACGGTCTTCATGACATAAGCAAAAACCATTGAGCGTTTCACTCCAGGGGGGACTTCTGCACGACCATGCAAAACACGATGGTTGTTCATCACTACCATGGAATGCTCTGGCCAATCAAACTTGCACTTGAATCTGTCCTCCTCCAACAAAGCCACCCATCTCTTGTAAGCATTCATGTACGGTTCATAGATCTCAAATGGAAGAGCAGAGACACCACGTTTTGTCTCAGATTGAACAACCTTGGACAAATGGCCATCTTCATCAAGGCACAAAATGGGATGAGTATGTGCCAACTCAAATGTGTAGCCTCTGGTGTTGGACTCTCGATTGTATCTACCATCCTTGGTATAAATACCTCACACAGTGACAGGAAAGTGAAGTGCACAAACATATGACATATACATCAACGTTCAAAATACCAAAAAAATGAACAAAAAAACATTGCAACAAAACATGGGATGATATCTGGCTTCATTCTTCTGAGCTACAGGGAAACTTATCACTCCTTCTAGAACCTAGATCTATACAATTTATACCGGATGTTCATCTTAAAACTTGATAATTCGATAGCCAGGTACTGTTTCGGGTGGAGTGCGTCACGTTGACCTTAGCCAGCATCTCAAAGTCCTTGGGATGATGTTGCCTGAGATGTTCGGCCACAGCCAGGCCATCGCAAACTTTGGATGTCACAGAGCCACGAGCTTGGTACATGAACTGCAAGTAGCCAGGGGTGCCGGTGGTAGGGCGAGTGGTCTGTGTGCATGGAGAGGGGATTCTTGCAATCATAGTCAGAGGAATTTTCAGCAACAGCCACAGCTGCTTCTGAATGGATCACACCGAAGCGTGTTGCTCGCACAGGATGCTGATTGATTCGCCCAATAATGGAAAACACAAAGTCTTCCAAAGGCTTGCCACAATCCACATCCTGGAAGCTCTGGGGCTTGCCAATATCTGAGATCATGGCAACGCCTGTCTCCATCATGGTTTCCATGAATTGAATTTGCAAATTCTCATCCTTCAGCAGATCCGGTCCATTGAATTTTGGAATCTCCAATGTGGAATCCCAGGGCTTCCTGTTCTTGTAGATATCCTCCAATAATGATCCAGTGTCAGGCAAGCCAGAGGTGTTGGTCATGTGACTGGCATCGTTCAAAGGACTTCCAACATAGGGTGCAAAGGCATGCAACCAGTCCGAAGGGTACTCTTCGGTCACTCCTTTTTGATTACTATAATTCTTGAAGTGCACGGAAATGAGAGAGCCATCAGAGCTCAGATTTAGCATCTTTGCCATGTACTGGTCATTCTCCAAGATGGTTTGTGCACTCTTGCGGTAGGTATCTTCGCCCACAAGGTTGGGATGTGAGTCCTTCATCCACCCAGTGTGGAAGCGGTAAGCTGTGCCATCAGCAAACTCCATGTCCACTTGCTTTCCATCATTCACAGACTTTGCCTTGACAATCCTCTTGCTACTTTCACCACGTTCAACAGCTTTGCCTGTGCTTGCGGATGATGGCACCTTGTCACCCAAGTCACTGGTGAAGCCTGAAGTCAGTGGCCAAGGAAAATTTGGCAAGTTCTGGCTCCTGTTCACCAAGCACTCACCCAGTCTTGGTGATGTGATGGAAAGCTGCCTCTGGATGCGTTGGCTCAGGCCAACAGCTTTGGCTTTGATAGAATTGGTCACTTGGAAGGCCCTCATAGTGATCTTTCAACCCCTTGGAGAAAGATAGTGCAAAGAGCGTTGAGGGTCAGCTGCTTGAGCCCAAAGCACGATTAGACAAGCTGCCTTCCAAGTCATGCTGGCAAATTGGGCTGTTCGAAAGCAAATGACCAAATGGAAAACTGACAGTCTCAAGGAAAGTAAACTCTTGCTTCAGAACTACAAACAGGATTGAATTACAAAAATAAAGGTACATGGCATATGACCAATTTGAGGGTAATTTCTGCACCACCCACTCGCGAATTGCGAATTCACTGACTCAATGATGATATTCTCAAGATGGTCATGGTCATGGATCGATGTGGGGGGAAATGTTCACCTTGTTGAGTTGGTAACTGCATAAAATGACGAGGTCTCGAATCAATTTCTGGGTCTTCCAATAGTAAAACCCACGCCATTTCCTCCCATGTGGAAAAACTTGCAACGTACGGTGGAAACATGTTGAAATGGCTATGACATGGCTATGAGGATAAGGGCCAGGTAATGGTGGAATACAAGGTTCATCTTTGATCTTGTTTGAAACAAATGAAATCCGGATTGCACATTTAGCATGATCCGTCTCATTGCACTGACACCGTTTCGGCATGTTCAAATCTATGACCAAATGCATAGCAAAGTGACTTTGACTTCTTCTTGCCACAGTTGCACTTCATGCCTGCAAGAATTGGAAACACAGCAGAAATGGCTGGTATTGCAGGATCCGAAACACTGGTTGAGCTGTGCACCAAATCGTGAGACGTGGTTTCCTATTGCGCAATATGGGTAAGCCGGAAGTTTGACAGCATGTAAAAATTGAAGTATCTCCACACACTAACACATAATATATATATATATAATATTCTTCTTTGCCACCAAAAGATGGGATACCTAACGCATAAATATTCATAAGAAAACACCAAGGTAAGCAACCAACCCAAACAGCACAAAATAAAAAACTGTCCACCTCGCTGGAACTTCAACCTGGCAAAAATCAGGCGTTTCAAGTTGGTATCCCTGAGCAACTAACAGCAAACACCCCTGAAAATAGGCCATGCCCCAAAAGGAAACATAAGGCAACAATCGTATTCCAACCATCCATTTTCAGGTGCGGAGCTATTAGTTTCAAAGAGAGTCATATCCAAATGAGTTCAAATGACTGCACCGAAACGTCACAGCGCAAGAATTCACATCCAAATTATAACCCCCCCAGCTATCCTGACAAACATTTGTGTGTCAAAGAGTTTTTTCAGGCAAGTGCCGCCTACTCTGCCTACTCCTGGGCCTCCTTTGATCAAAACCCCATATGTTTATAAGTTTGTAACTTACCCTTGAAATCATGGTGGTCTCTGATGTTGGCTGCTGCAAAAGATCTTTAGGATCTTGGGGTGGAACTGTTGGACCTTGACAAGTTGCTGGTTTGAGTGTATCCCAAGGTACATTCAAGACACAATGAAGCTTTCGATTTAGAAATATCGACATATCACCTGCATCAAATGTTTGTATATATGTATATACACCTTGTATGTATCATAGAATCATATTGTTGTTCATTTGCTGGTGGTAATTGTACCAAATACGTCCAATCACCACATGCTCATGGTAAGTATACCAAACATCTACAATTACCAGTACCATATATTAATTGATATCACTACGAAATCAGTATGCCGAGCGGTCTTCACATCATCAAGCCCGATCTTGATTCAAGATGCTTATCAGCAAAATGTTGTCTTTCCTTCCCAGCGCAGTGAATAAGAAAAACATGGCGAATCTGCCTGTCTCATGCCCACCTTTGAATTCCTCCTGCGCCGGAAATGTCAGTCTGACACCCCTCCCACGATCCATTGCTTTCCATCCATCTCTAAGTTAAAAGAGTTTCGGTGGGAGGTTTCAAGACATGACAACTCCAACCTTTATTGTGCCAACCTTTATTGTGGGCTCCGGACAACAAATATGAGGCACAAAAGCTCCCCATACGCTCGTCCTCAAACTAATATGGACATCTAACATGAAACCTGGAATGCATATTGAATGCATTATATAAACCCTCAACATTAAAGGATTTTCTGGCAATGCTATACGTAGTACCAAATGCCACCACCACCACCACCGCCACCACCATCACCAGCGCCGCCTGCCGCCACCACCAAGAAACAGTCCTGATGTTTTTGGCGCGTTCCCGTTGGGAGACGGGCTTGGTCTCTTCGGCAATGGGTTCTGCAGGTTTCGTCACCACCTGCAAGCAGTCATTGTCGAATCACAATGAGATATCCAAGCGAAGTGTGTAAAGATTGGCCTGAAAATCGAATTTATAATGTATGATTATATCGATTAGATGATAGATATTCAAACACAGACAATTGCTGGCGCATTATGAATTTTGTGCATTTACAAAATGTTTTTTTTCCTCTTATACCATTCTGATCCTGGAACTCAATCAAACCTCGGAGAGTGAAGTCCCCACATTCAAGCCACAGGAGGGTATACTCTGACCAGGTCGCTCAAACATCCTATCATCCTGCTGCCTCTTCAATACACAATGGCGAAAAATAGCAACAATGGCAGAAACACCGGAGGGCATCCCCGTTGACTATACGAGTATTGATGAATCATCTTCATATACCCCAACACAGAAAAACAATCAAATCAAACAAACTTCAACGGTGGATGATCAACTTCTACTGTCGCCTGTGTTGGTAAATCAAAATCATCTACCGGAAGAGTTTTGAGCAAATCCCTCTATGATAGAACTGCTCCCATACTCACATCATATTCCCCAAGTTTCAGGACTTCAAGAGTAGAGCTATATGCCACCAGTCTATTTTTTTGGAGACACTCCTTAAACTTGTAGTTCTCTCACTGGTGGAACAAAAAAACACCGTACTTTTGGTCACCACCTGCCACAGCCACATTGCAAAGTTGCCACTCTGTCGATTTGCCCTGCACCCGGTGAAGTGGCACACAAGGAAGGATGTTGAGTTGTTGTGAAGGCTAAGGGTCGGGTGACTTTAATTTGAAAAACAAACACAGAAAATACAGAAAATAACAACAGAATGAAAATTAACATGTCACAACACAAAAGCTTGGATAGATACATCGTTCCGAAGCTATCCAAACATTCTTGCATAATAAGCTATACGCACAACATATATCATATGCATATACATGTGTGTATATGAAAATATATGTGTATATATATGCAACACATATATGTAATTATGCTGTATACAACGTAGATAAACTGAATGACGGTGTATATCTGTATGTATATATATATATATATAAACATCCGTGTAACTTACATTTGCGTCAACATTTGCATCATCATGTTCGTATATTATGTGTCATTCTTCCGCAAATCTGCCTGATATGCCTGTGACCTCCAGCAATGGAGACCTCCGACCACCTTCGCAAATGTGTTTTCCATGGCACCTTGTTGGAGCTGGTTGGCAGGGTACCTGTGGCATCAAGGAAAATTGTGTCCTCCTGTGACTGAAACCGACGACCGAGCTCAAGCTATGCTGATTGTTTGGCGCAAAGGCGACCTTTTTTTTCACGACTCGGTGAGTTGTGGTGCAGCTGCTGTTTGCATCGCTTGTGGGATTTCGCTGTCCTGGGTTCTGAAACGACATCAAGTCCGGACGGTCTCAGTGCCGTTTTGGAATTCCAAAGGTTACTATCAAACTGAGTTGAGTAGGAAGGTTATGGAGAAAATTCAATGTTCATGTCAGGAAATTTCTTTGAGTCAAACAAAACTATAATCAATCAAAAACCATTGGAACCTGGAACCTATATAATTGCATTTGATGGCATTCTGAAACTTTTGGGAACGCAACCACAGAAACATCATCACGGTCTTGTTGAGATCAACATCTTTAAAATAATTATATCTAAAACAAGTGGTTCCATGTACCCACATAATGGCTATTAGCAACAATGGCTACGGCTACACCAATCACTGAATATAATTCTCATATAATCATTCATGTTCAATTGTATTTCTCACCCCTCTTCCATCTCCAAGATTCAAGCCAAGATTGTGCTTCCGGACAGGAACTGGCAATTGTTTCAGCTACTGCCTTCGAAAGCAAGCAGTGGCCAATCCAATGTAAGGAATCTGTATGTGAACGTTGAACCTGCACTTACAAAATCAGGCTATTGATGTGCAGTCTCTTTCTGAAGTACTTTCCAATACCTTCTACGCAGTCATTGGTGGATATGGGAAGCCAGTTGCAAATAGAAGTGAAATGAATTAATGAATTGATTTGCAAAGCCACTTTTGTTACATACATCAGTAATCACCACGAATGTCGGTGCCCTCAAATTCTATCCAAGCAACACAGAGTTGTTGCAAGTGGGTAGCCTTTCGCAGCACTGACATGTCGAAGGAATGCACTTTCAGTCCAGCCTCCCGCAACCTGAGTGCAAGGGTAACATGGCCATGAGAAGATATATTCCACTGGCCCCTGTACTACCACGGTTACCAGTGGTATTGTATGCTATTCCATCAACACAGCAATGAGTCAGCCAGTGTAATCTCACTTCAAAAGAAACACTTGAAGTAGTTGAACATGTTCTAGGTTCAACTGCTTGAGGTTGGCAAGTCACCTTCAAAACCACATACAGTGAACTAGTGAACATGTTTTTTTTTTCAAGGTGGAAAGAGTTAGGTACACTAATATAGACATTTATACGCATACTACGTCCATTTTGTCACTATGCCAAACTTCACTGGATCACCAGTGAGGTCATGGTGTGGAAGATCACTGGTCATTGGAGGTACTTTGGTTGCTTGAATTCACTGGATTCAATGGTGGTGAGGGGTACTTTACATAGCGAAGGGGAATGGTCTTAAATCTAAAGCTCAGTTGATTCTCCGATTATATACATGAAAGTATGCCACCACAACTCAAAGCATACAAGAATCACAGCTATGCGTTCTGTTTTACTTAAACGCGTGTTTTTCACTTTTCAAATTGGTTTGTGAGTTTTTCAGGTTGTTACTCCCAACACCTGACATTTCCCCTGTCAATCTCTGCAAAATGAGCAAGCGACTGCTTGCGCCTCATCTCTGCAGTTCCACTCAACTTCCTGACGCCCCAAGGCTACCAGGCTACCAGTATTCAACAAAGTGATGATTGTTGTGGGACTCTCATGGACAGACATTGTTTATATTTTTTGATAGATGAATAGATAGATAGATAGAAAGATAGAAAGATAGATAGATAGAAAGATAGAAAGATAGAAAGATAGAAAGATAGAAAGATAGAAAGATAGATAGATAGATAGATACAGAGATACAGANATAGATAGATAGATAGATAGATAGAGAGATAGATAGATAGATAGATAGAGAGATAGATAGATAGATAGATAGATAGATAGATAGATAGATAGATAGATAGATAGATAGATAGATAGATAGATAGATAGAGAGAGAGAGAGAGAGATAGATAGATAGATAGACAGACAGACAGACAGACAGACAGACAGACAGATAGATAGACAGACAAATAGATATAGATAGATAAGATAGTGGGTCGATAAATTACCTTTTCCTCAACACAATCATTACCATTCAATCAGGTTGGTCACAACCATCCCTCAAAGACTTTGGACCATGGCATGTTGTTCCCGACATGATGCTGGCACATATCTTCAGCTAACGTGCAGGGAACCATACATTTTGGAGGACCTCTATTGTAGGAAACTGTCATGTGTAAACTTGGACTTCAGAAATCCTCCATTTGGGCTGTTTGTCATCTGTGCGTAGATGTTTTGAAATTATCCCGCCTTCCACGAAAAAAAACATCTTCCCCTGATTTTGTTCCTAAATTTGGTGATTCCAAACCCTCTGAGTCTTTCCAAATGCCTGGATTTCCATACAGGCTTTCAGATCTTATTGATTAAAGGTCACCTTTACTATCAAGGAACCATGGAATAAAATTAATTACTCCCCCCAAAAATTAAGATATCCCCTGAAAACTAAACCAATGGTTGGAACTGGAAAAAGAAAAAATTGGGAGACATGTGCATTTTCGGAGGTGTAAACCACGGATTTTCCTCTGCAAATCCTTGTCATACCAAGTCTCCCACTTACCAAGCGATCGCTGCTGGTATTCAATTCCAGAACAGCATTGGCATGTGGAAACCACAAAGGCAATCGATAGATATTCCTCAAAGGAACAACCAAAGAAAAATATAAACATGTGGTATAGTCGTATAAATCTGAACCGCTTGGTGAAAACAGGTGAAAACATGTGAAAAACATGCGAAAGCCTTACTACAGGTGCACTGGCATAGCAAGATTCATGAACAATTACAGCAAACATGAAGATACAAATGCCGGAGCTAGCCGACAAAAGGAAAGACTGCCAAAAGCACTGGCAAACAAACATTATGTGTGCTCAATGAGCGCTTACTCCGCAGGTAAGGGATTTGTTGACTTGTTATGTCGATCAAACTTGCGGAAAAAAAACACATTCAAGTTGAAATCTGCTGTGTGAAACAGTCCGCACTATTATGTGACATAAATGAATCACACTGCTGGACCGAGATAATATATGCTGATCCTGAAAAAGAGTTTGCAGTTTGTACATGCTATAGTGCAAATATCAGGTAGCCCAATGAATCAGCGAGACCAATAAACGACATTCTATTTGCTGGCTGTAGCCTTGACAAAAAGACATGACAAAAAATGCCAAAGGTATCTAAGCACCTTAAAGGCATACGATCCAAAATATTAAAATGCATCCTTTTTGGTGTGTGTGTGTGTGTGTGACTGTTTTTTTTAATTAAGGACCTAAGGATATCAGCTTCCAACTCATCTTCCAAAAAAAAAAGAACATCAAAAACCATCACACCTTTCAACTCAATATCGAGTTTCCCAGGAACAGCCTGAGAGCTTGCAACGACATGGGGGACACGTAAGTTCTGCAAAAGACTGGACAGCATTTTTTCAGCATCCTCAGGTGGAGAGAATTCACCCCGTTTGAAGAATACCGTGGTTTGATAGCGAACACATGAATATTTACATCACAAAAAAAAACTAAAAAGGGTGGTCCTAAACTAAACTGTTCAAAACATACGTGAAGGGAATTGATTGCTTGGTTTAATGCTTAATCGGTGGCCTTTTTGGTTGTCATTTGGGTCGGTTGGTTTAACCTCCAAAGATAGATACTTGAAGACGGGTCATCGGTTAAGTTATATGAATATAATAGAGACGTAATTCAGCTTCAATGTCCTACCTTAGAGCATACTGAGCATACCATGTGGTAATAATAATAAAAACAGATCCAAACAGTAGTGCCTAACACTAATCTATTGATAACAATAAATAATAGCAAATAATACAGTACAAATCTGTATATGCAAAATTACAGTTATTGATTCCTTTCATGTGTTGTACGAAAAATGACAACACAACCCTAGGAACATCTCAGGAAGCCATGTGCCAAGCCCTCCATCCAAGCATCCGTTTGGCCAGGCGTTCCATCCCTAGAAGTTGTTCGGGGAAGCTGCGGACCAACCTCCAAAATAGCAGCGGACCAGGGTCCAGCAGAACCATGATGTTGAAGACCTGATAAAAACATACGTAGGTGGCGGCTGTTTTTTTGAGATCAATACACACATAGAAATACTCTATGTAGAGTATGTTTAAAAAGGGTGATGTGCATGGCATGTTCTCAATTTATTTTCGGGAAAATGCAGTTGGGCAGTTGGGCTCCATGCGCATAGCTGGTTGAACTTTTAGGATGCGGAAATATGGAATGGATCACCATCTTCAAACAGTTTCCTGATGTCTTCCGACTCCTTGTGGGATAATGAGGGGCCGGGTGTTGGGATGGCTTACTCAACTGATTGCCCAAGATGCTCACCAACATAACACGAGGGGCATGCCGACATTCTCTTTCCAACCATGACAAGCAAGAATAAAAAAGATTTAAAAAGTCCCACCTAAAACATTTGCATATCAATCTTGAGACAGACCTGGCCAGTCCCAAAAAAAGGTTAAACAATTCCAATAAAAGGTCCTAATACTACACAAGAATTGCACTTCTGTGAACATTGCAGGCCAATTTAACCATCCAATATTACAAACCCCTCGAGAAGCCGAGTTACCATGCCAGGCAAGCTGTTGCAAAGGTCGTAGATCACAAGGTGACCTAAACGACTATATGACTATATGGCACTGGTTGCAGCACTGATTTTCCTTATTTCTCGTGGCTGATGTAGCTACAAACATGCCCGGAGAGGTACAGCGAATTTCATTGTACAACTTGGACTTGTGGGATGCTGCAAACATATTGTCCATTGTGTGTGTTACCATTCAATTGAATATACTAAAGCAAGTTTCACTATTGAAATACATAAAAGGATCAAAACATTAAGTAGGTCACTAACCCAGAAAAAAATATGGTCGGTCTCATTACACACACTCAGATCTCATATACCACACAAAGAGATTTGCAGTTCCAACCTGCTGCTCAGTGACAACTTCTTCATGAGCGACTCCCCTGACGCTATCTTGATGACAGTCAGCAAAGGCTCATCCAAGCATCCCAAGGCCAAGGAAGACCACGCCAAACGCAGCAATGAAAGTTCATCACCATCTTCCTGAAAATCTCTTTGTAGTTGTCACTATGGTGAACGATATGATTGAAACCAACAACTACTGTAATGTTGAAATAGCTGACATATATCATATTTGTCCGCGCATGGCCACTAGCTGCTACAATTTGAAGTGGAAGAGACTAGTTCTAATTCGAAGGACTATGAGAGTGGAAGGGCAAACCCACGTTCAAGATACATGTTTGTTTTTACCGCTCCTGAATACACGGGAGATCTTGTTTTTTTTTCAAATCTGAGAAAAACTAATCGGAGTTTAGAGATCTTCCTGTAACTCAAAGCTTCAAATGACACCTTCAGAAGCTTTTGATGATTCAAATTGTTGAAAACTTAACATGTCTCGCCCCCTTTTACTGACTCAGTCATGTGGCTTGAGAACAATCCTTGATGAGCTAAGATAGCTTTCATTAAACATTAAACATCAGGCCCCAATGAAGGCTCTCTGGCCAAAGCATCACTAAATGGGAAAAGTGTCCATGTCCACCAGTCATTTTCTCAACGCCACAACAAACATCTAAATGAGCTAGCTTCTAGAGACTCCTGCTTGGATGGAGTCACTTGATGTCATTTGGTTAGCTTAAGTTATGAGCGAAGTCAACGCAATCCATGGCGCCATGGTTCTGATAGTTCTGATTTCATTGCCTCCACAACCCACTGCAGCAAACTCTTGGCTTCTTTCCCATGGATACCTGGGAGACTCCCAGCTGTCTCTTCAAGTTTAGGGTGATCCCTAGAATTTCCAAACCACCAAGCCAAAGCACTAAGCAATTAACCAGTGGTATTGACACACAAAGAAAAAATCATATACATATATGTCATATGTCAAGGTGAAATAGTCCATGTACTTCGTTTAATTAAGTCCAAGGCTTTGATTCTGCGATGTCATTCACACCCATGTGAGTCATGAACCAAAGACATGCGAATAACCACGAACCAAAACCTATCCTCATCTAGAATAGTCGGCATATGTTTGGACAAATATAGTGTAGTTTGAAGTGAGGTGTGGCAAGCCACAAACAACAAACCAATAACCAACAAACAACAAAAACATCAAGCAGCAACCAAAAAACAACAAGCCAAGAACAACCAATCCACCAACCAACTAACCAAACAGCCAAACAATCAACAAACCAAACAACCAAACAAACAAACGTTTTGGAACTTTCTTCCCCAAGCCACGTAGCTCAGCACAGGACCAACAAAGTCGTGAGAGTACTGCCAACGAAGGCGAGTTCATGGGATCTGAACCCACGTGCTGAAGCAACTGTTGGAAGGAGGGATGCACCTCCTTATTGTCCTTGGATTTGTGTTTTTATTGATGAGGTGCTGCTGGAGAGAACTTCCCTCCTTTTTTTTAGAATTTGAGAAACACGGAGAGTGTCAAACAAATCATTGACAGCGTGTTGTATAGTGATAATGATGGATTCTTACCCATGATGTGTGGCTATATATACATGGATCATTTCTTGCTGCTTACGTGTTCGTTGAGATGCTTTGTATATAGTTTCCGTCTCCAGTCTAGATGCAGTGTAAACACCTGGCTTGCATGTTATAAGTTCTTCCATGGAAGGAGCAACTGGCAGGCTTCCTTTACCATGATCCAGGTCATGTCAGCATCTACCATTCAAACACTGAAGCAGGCTCCACTACAGCCGAAGGTCAATACCCAGTTGTGCATAGCAAAACATCATTTCCACCGCCACCTCTATGCTGAAGGACTTCCCATGTGGTGAACAGTCCTGCCCAGCATTTCTTTCGGTTCAAACGTTCCTAACATCAATTTTCACACCCCAAGATCCAAGAAAACAACAACAAACATATTTATGTCCCCTGGGTCCCTGCGCACCTTGCTCATGTTGATCAATGCATGATGAAACGTCTGGTCTTGCAACACTTCACTTCGGGCTTTGGACCAAAGTTCTGCATCCTGGGTCAGTGATGTCAACCTCGGCATTGAAAAAAAACGGGTCCAAAAGCCGTTCACATCTCAAGTTTCACCACGTTTCAAATATATAGATATATATATATATGCATATATATATATATATGTTTTTGTTTGTCACTTGTTTCACCGACTTTCACTGCAATCTTATGAGATCCTTTTCTCACAGTCTCATCTATAGAAACTATGAAATATTGAACTTGCCTTTCTGTTGAGATCAGGATTCATTTCACAACACACCTTGGCAACTAGACATCCTTCTCACTTTTGCACACTAGTCATCTTCTTTTGCCATGAGCCAGAGTCAAACAAGCGCTTGCGACCAGGAAAGCAAAGTGAAAAAGGTTCATCGGTAGGGATCAATATATACGAATTCATATTGTGGATCCACTGGATTCTCAACGGAACATGGAAATATTCAATGGATCATAAGGCTGAACTATTTAACCATGGAATCTTGTGTAGTTGTTTGTGTGAAATTGGTTCTGTATGGGTTAGTGGTTAGTTAATATCAGCTTTACCTCCGAAAATTCAATTTCGACAAAATCTAGTTTTACAAGCTATACGTGTATATATATATGTACATAATTATATAGGGCCTATTAGGGTTATCCCCCTTCCCAGCAACAGTCACCACCAGTACTATTGCATGTTTAGTTTAGTAGGGCATTCTTATAAACCTTCATTGCCACTGCTACTGGGAAGGGGGACAACCTAATATATACTGTATATAATGCACTACATAATTAAGATGATGTCAATAGTATTTCAAAATTTTCCAACACCAAGCAGCAATCTCACCCGCATCTCTGGATGACTCTGGCGCAGTTGCCGTGGTAGCTGCAACAAGACAGCCCGTAGCAGTCGTAGATCCAAGGGACGTGGAGTTGAAGTGAGGTTCCGACTGGAGGGCAGCCATTCCAAGAGTTCCTTAGCTAGATCGTGTCGAAAATATTTCAAAAAAGAACAACACGTACTTGTTATAACTGCAGCTAAAGCTAAACATGAGAAGTCAAGGGCAGGGATTGACCTGTTGTTTAAGGATTTGCTGCAAATGACTTGCCCGCCCCTTTTTCAGGATTACAAGTTGATGCTTCCCTGCAAACCGTCACTTATGCGTCCTTTCCAAGCATACCCTCAAAAAAAAAACATATTAGATTAGATAAAACGCAAAAAATATCATTTTCACCATTGATATGGCCATCTTCCTATATCATCATACTTTCATCATCATTGATTTCTTTTTGTTTAACAAAAAGCACAACCTTGATCAGCTGACGTTGGACCATTTTCCATGCGCCATTACCAAACGATAAATTTTGCCAAGGGTCCACTCCCAATTCTGAAGGACATGTCCAACCGAGTCCTTTGGTTCCTTTCCTCATCTGTCTGGTCGTGGTTGGGCACCGGCGACATGATCAGAAAATAAAGTCAAAAAGTCCATGATCATCCAATGGATCCATGTAAGCTTTTGTTGGTATAATATTCGAAATGTAACAAGAGATGTTCCGCTGATAGGAAGCGTGCTGCAAGAGGGTGGGATATGGCTAACCGGTTTTCTGACTTGCTGGCAATTCTGGTGAAATGTTTATCTGTGCAAAGACATCTTATTGATATGAGATACAAAGAGTCGAGAGTCAAGGGTAAAATTGAAATAGTGTAAAGGTGATTCATGACATCTTCATTGGCCTACTTTCTTTGGCAATATGTTTTTATAGCTGCTGGTGCACGATTTCCCAAACCGGATTTCAATTTCAGGATACATGACATTGATGCACTGAATCTGGATAGCTAGCACCTTCTCCGGCTACACATATCTGAGTTATCATCTACTAATTCGATCTAATTAGTTTGTCAAATGACACAAACTCGGAATTCTTCGGAAACTGGCATGGCATCAAGGAAGCTATGAAAACCAGAGTTGGAAAGTCTTGAATCAAGAGCAAATTCTGTCGTGCATCTATTGCTCCAATACGGTACCCGCGCAAGCTTAAAATCTGGTTTTCAACCCATTTCCTCGTCATGAAAGCTTCTTGGGATGATTATATAAATGAAACAAAAAAAACAGAAGGAAAATCAAGAGTTTTTTCTACCAGTAGGCAAGGATTTGTTCACAAACACCCACCAATCAAAGGATAGAATCTAGAGATCAAACTTAGGTGTTCATTTGACTCCTTTTTATGGCGTGAACCAGAATGGACATGAAACAAATTCAGTGTATCACAAAACAACACTGAAATGGTAGTAGATTGAGCAGGAAGACAACATCCTGTTTAGAATTTAGAACAGAGTATAAAATGAGACGACCAGCACAAGCATATTTGCAAAGGAACAAACAGAGAATATTTTGAAAATTCATCGCACATATCTGGGTCTTGGCACTAGAGTCACTGGAGGCTCAAATGACACTGCCAAGAATAGGTGACTCCACCTCATGCTCTTGGAGGTTCTTAAAATGTGTTGATTGGACTTGGACCCTGAAAATCGACTTGGACAAGTTTCTCCAATCGATTTCTCAAATGCTTCATCAATTCTCCTGACATCCAAAAATGATCCCATCGGATTTGGTTTGCGCTTCTAACTATCAGACTCGAGATGCATCTTGCTTTCTTTCCGAGTCTGTTTCGGGAAATGAAGTATGCCTCAAAATGAGAGATAGTTCAAATCCAATCAAATCTACTAGTATCATAGACTATGAAACATATCAAAATGTCCTTCGTACCTTTTGGGGCCCCTCATTTTGAGATATGCCCAGGTTTACAGTGGACGCTACATATTTCACACGGTTTTCCCATCTTTTTGATTGACAGTAACAAGTCGCAAATGTGTGATTCAATGCCAAGAGTCTACTAGTAGTTTAGATTGGAAATTGGTGGAAAAGTCCAATGTTGTCGATGCAATTAAGGGACCAATAAAAGCCATATCAGAATTTATTACTGAAAATGAATACTTGATAGCACCTGAAATCATCGGACTGTTGCAATGATATGCAATGATCCATTTGCAATTTCAATCCAAAAAAGAACCCCCCCCCGAAACAAAACGACAACTTTCACAGGAAGGTGTTTCCACCCAACCTGCAACAGACCGTGAAATCTTTCTGTCCGAGTCACGTGGTAGCTCTTCAGAGCGCAACTCTGCTGGAAGACGTGGCCAAAGCTGGAGCAAGGCCAATAATTCTTCTGCAAGGTACTTTGCCTTTTCGCAGTATTTTGCAAGTTTTCAAGACCAAGTGTCCTAGAGTGGCAATTTGTATATAAATATATATATATATGATATACTTGCATGTATCAACCATTTCCAATCTACAACTTCCCAAAACAAATAGTAAAACAACTGCTTTGTCAAAGGAACACCAGCTTCCAAACTTGAATTGTTTGTTGAAGTTCGTGCGAGCTGTTGGTTGAAAAGGGATGCTAAAAATCCAACCAAAATTAAAGAACGGGTGTGACATGATGGAACAGGAGTTATTAAATATTATGTTTACATATAAATGGAATTAATGGTCCCATATGGGGATTAACATGAAGCGCACCAGTGTCATGTCCCATCTTGTTTCCTGGTTACAAAGGAGCAAAATCTATGATGACAACAGCCGCACAAAGAAAATAACACCACCCAAAGTTCTCGGAAAAAAAAACGTTCTGTAAAATACCATGTGACTTGCTTCTCGGCAACACGTGCCCAAAATGTCTTCATCAGCTTCCCATTGCCATGGTTGGCTCCCACAGCATCCAAGCCAGCAAGAAAGCGTAGCGTGTCTGGTGCGGAGAAGGCCACAGATTTGGACATGGCCTCTCAAAATCGTCGGTTAGGTGATTATAACACCAATGGTCTCAAGTATATTCACTGCAATCATGGAAAACACATGTGATACTTTTGCCATGTAACTATGGAAATATATATAAATAGTATAGTGAATATATAGTTAATTATAGTATTAGAATACATTACGTACATACAAAGACAATATATAGATTACATATGTTCATGCTGTATCTGTATTTCATTTATCAATTACAAATTGCTAGGAAAGTACAATCAAAGGATAATTATTTGATATAACAGGTGTGTCATATATTCATCTAGTAAGGATGAAAACATGTTTCCTACAAACTGGTGGTTTGATACCCCAAAGACCTGACCTTTTCAGATTCAAGATACCTCCAAGGGTATCCGAAGGGATTCCGCAAAGTGAACATAATCTACGCTATTCAATATATATATATATATATCCCATATTAGTGTCGTTACATTAGATATCTGAAATTACAAGAATGACATAGAATGACATACATAAGTATATAATATACATCTTGTATGCATTCATGATGTGTATTTTTCAATGTTTGTCATGTTCTTTTTCCAACCACTTTGGCCATGAAACTCAGCGATTCCCACACCTCACGAGTCAAGGACTGCCAAAGCTCTTGACGTTGCACCTGCGCTTGACCAAAGCCAATGGCCAAACGGGCCAATTGACGTGGTGACAAAGTTGGAGCCAATTGACCTCAGTTTCCCGTTCTGGTTAGTTGGTGGATTTATTAAACACCCGTAACACGAAGGGCGACAACAAATTGACAGAAAACTAGGCGACTGTACAAATAGGCTGTGGTAAATATATATATATACGTATATACATATGACATATGTACACAAACAATGCATTGCACTTTTTTCACATCAAGTGTAAATGATACACTGTACAACTAAAAACGCTTTGCAAATTCTCTGCAACCATCACCAACATCCACCAACAAAAAAACATATCAAACATCCAGCAAATTTTCTGCCACCTTTGCTAAGGTCTCCACTGGCTCTTTCTGCTAAAACTTCCAAGGTTTTAGTCTTGGCATGATGACTTATACAAGGAAGCAACAAGGCCTTGGTGGTTCAATTCAACAGATGGCCAGCTTGACTTAGAAATCCTGGAGAAAAGGGACCATGGTGGAAATCACCATCAACTTGGATGAAAATATGGTTTGGTATTTGAAGGTGACCAAATGTTTGGCCATTCTACTACTTTAAGTGGTAAAAACATTGAGGGCAAACCTTATTTCAGTGAGTGAACGAGACTCAAGTTTGCGGGTCACAGGCTATGCTGAATGCAAAACACGTCAATCAGATTCATACATGGTTTGAGCATTGGAAGTACATGTTGACAGAACACGTATACATTCACGATACTCCATACACAAGTATATATGTGATGCACTCAACTGTCAAAGTTATTCTCACTTCTTGTGTTTATTTGGTGTTTGATGTAAGCATCCCAACAATCTTTGTAGTATATCTTTGTCAACCAAAACCCAGTAACCATATATGATACCATATCAAAACATCTGCCATCCGGGCAAATGTACAGTCCTTACAGTAATTTTCAAGCAAGTTGCTAGCCATTGACCATTCACTGCCGATGGCGACCGCCTCAAGGAATCAGAAATAGACTGACACAATTCATCTTAAATTCAGCGGAAACACCTACACCGTAGTGAAAGTAGATGGCAAAACTCCCAAAAGGTGGCTTCGTAAGGGGGCATGATAAACCAATACATCATGAGATTAGCGCCATCTACTTTCCAGGTGGTATACATGGGTTTCACAGGCATGAATTGTCTGAAGAGATTCAACCCCTAGATCCAGATGTCAGAAACATCAACGCAACTTCAATCATCACATTGAAGTATGGCTCATTGTAGGTATGTTGTATTGTCCATGAAACTCTGTTTCTACCATTTTACAGTGGCAACGATACAGTACAATGAATGTGAAAACATGAAGCTGATTTTACAGCAGCAGTGCATCCAAGTAACTCGATCAGTGGCACAAGACGCATCAAATCGGCCGCGTGCTCATCCAAAACATTGGCTTGGGAATAACTGACAATAAGACCAGCAGCCTGGAGATGAAAATGGAAGCCTTCCCTAAAACTGAAAGTTCGCCCCTGACAAATAGCCCCACACCCAAAAGGAAAGGATAGTCTTCCAACCATTGATTTTCAGCGGCTATGTTGGTTTCAGGGACGGTAGTGACAGAAATCATGTTTCTGTTGTTTTTACACATGAAACATTGCTTCATGTTTGGAAACATGGTTTTCCACAAATTGGAAGGGAAGCCTTATTTGGAAACAAGAAAAAGATCCGTCTCAACTGGAATCCGCAAACAATTTCGAAAATTGCAACATCCAAACAGCCCAAGCAACACTGACTTTTCCAAAGCCTTTCTTTCCAATGGTGTTTTCTCAATGTTGGGATCTACAAAAGGATGATATTTCCAAGGTATGATTACCCCCAGAACCGTTCTTATTCGACAATCCCCTGGAACTCCCGCCTCCCGAGCATTAATCTCACCACGATGGTGTCTCTCCACCAACTGTGGCAGCAGTGCTCCAAAAAATTCACGACCCTCACGACCCGCAACAGCCACTGCACGGGAGAAGGAAAAGGCCAAGGCTGACCTCCAGGATTGAAATGGGTCCAACAAAACAACCATGTCACTGAAATGACCCGATGATATCCCTTGATCACTTCTGATTTCTCAGATCTACTTGTTTTGTCAACCAATTTGAAGCTTGTATATCATGCGATCTTGATTTTTTTCCTGAAACTCAGAGTTGGATTTGGAGGAAAAGCTCAACTTGGGAAATACAAAGCACGAGCTAGTCACTACAACCTACTCTGCTTGAAAAGGGGGAATCGTCTGTATCGTGTACAGAACATGGATTTTTACTGACCTCAATGGTCTCAAGCATGACCTTTACAAAGTTCGATATATTACTGTAGCAGAAGCTGAGCAGCGACGCAAAACTATAGCTAGCAAAATGGTGTAATACCGATCCTACATTGGTGGTTCCTTTTCCCCATTTATTGACAGGGATCTAAAACAATTTCTGGATCGACTAACTGCTGCAACATGTTTTGATTATTTTAGCCATTAGCATATCTTAGCATGGCATGTAAAAAGACAGAATAGGATTTCCAATCAGTTGCTGCGAAAATGGCATGGCCAAAATGGGTTTGTTGGAACCCACAAAATCAACCAAGGCACAAGTCATTCGAAGTACAGTCATCCAAGCGAGGTCTTAACCTTCAGCGAGATTGCTGGATGCTCAACCAGATCACCGACTTATCAAGATGGATAGAAGCTACATGCATCACAACTTCCAATGAAAAAAAAATGTGTGGTATCTTGAAGGTACTTTTTCACTAACATGATCATGTCAAGATGGTTGCAACCTATAAACATGTGAGATTAACGGTATGTACTTGGATGGAGCATGATTTTTTTCACTATTTGACATTGTCGCTTTTCACTGCTGCAGTCAGATTTGATTGACAAATTCCTGGGGTCACCGCCAGCTCATCATTTTTGTCATCAGCTGCTTTTCCACCATGCCCATCCTGCTGTCAAACAGGAAGTATGGCGAACAAAGAATTTCGATTAGGGCAGGCTTCGGAGGAATCCACCATGGTCGGAACAGTGTGAAATTACTGTTTTCTGGCTGAATCTTTGGGGACTCGGACATATCAATTAGATGACAAGAACTCACAAACCTTTCAAGACACCTTAGCCAGTGCAGTGAATGTGCATTGCTTTGCAAGTTCCAATCCATCCCAGACTATCTAAGTCCCATTTGATTCCTTTAGGACTTGCTCTGGTGTTGGATGGAGGTTGAGACAACTGCTGAAGTAGACTGCGTGGCAATTGGAATTGCACCCCATCACCTAATCTCTCCCTCAACAACTTTACGTTAAAAAAACAGGGAAAACGAAATCTACAGCATCTGATCAAAGTGAGGTGGCTTTACCAGCATGTAATCTTCTGAATGATGTCCATTGCTTTTATATCCCCATTCAAAACGCTTCCCAGATCCGCAAGATCCCCCTTGCCATACAATTCTTCCAAGTATCTGTGAAAAGGCACTGGCAGCGTGTCGAATCTCACGGATCTTCAGCTGATTTGCATCCAAATGTTTGCAAATCGCTGAGGCCATTGACGTGAAGAGAACTTCCTCGAATTTATCGGACAGAGGTTCGTTGTGCGTGGCGTTCGGAAAACGTATTTGACGGGGTTTGAAGAAGTGCTGAAAAAAATATATTTATAAGGCGGGTAGAATGTAATCATAAATGTAGCATAGCTGCAATGAGGTTGTTGCCATCAAAAGATACTTTGACACACAAGTCGGTGTGGAACGGCAAATATAGATAATATATATAATTGTACATACCATGCCTAGTGGAAGTTTAAACATGCATATCTCCATCAAATGACATTGTATAAGTATTACATCTACTCTGCATCTACATACACAGTAGTATACTGTGCCAACCATAGGTTGTGTTTCAACACATGCAAACGTCAAACATGTTTCAACCATGCAGTAGAATATGCATCGTTGCAAAGATACACCCTCCCAACACCTCCTAACATTAAATAACACCAAACATGCAAACCATTGCTTAGAGATGCATTTGAGAAGAATCAAACGCTGCTACAGGTTGCACATATTCTAAAAGTTGTAAAGAACAAAGGGATACATCATACATCATTATATCATATCAACTTAAAGCAACAACATGATATGAGCAGTGCACCCTGGCTACATTCTGGTGGCTTAATGCTGGCATCCTGAATTCATCCTTCAAACATGATTTATTTGAAAGACACACAATGTGCATTCTGGGGCCGCAAGGCAGGCAGGAAAGGAACATTCTTGGGTGGAGTCTCAGTCGTCATGATTCATCCAAGCTGAAGTATTCCAATATCCCACAAAGTGCAATGGTTTACACCGAAAACTAACATGGCAATGGAAAATCTCCATGTTTAAACATGTTTTAATAGGAGATACATCTTCAAAAGGTTGGTTTTCCATTGTCATGTTGGTTTTCCGAGGGGGTAGATCAAATTTAGACCTCTGTGGTGAGCTCAGTTGCGAAGATCACCGACGAGTTTCATCACGGATTTGAAGTTTGGCTAAGGCATCAGCCAACAAAATAGTATCCTCAGCATGGTGGAAGCAATCATATATGATGGCCATTGATGGCCCATGGATGGCCCGGGGGAGCTTCTGGGTCAACTATGATCGTTCACCCAGCTGAATGGAGATTCTCTAATATATAAACAACATTTGCCGATTGGTCAGGTGAGTTACTGAAAATATGGATTGAATCTCAACAATGGTGACTGTATGGACAAGAAAAGGAGTCTGAAGTCGGAACGAGTCTTCTGCTCGAGAGATCACCCTTGTTCAAAGTGAATCTCACTTCTTGGGCTTTGACAGGGTAAGATCAGGAAATACGCTTAGATGTAGTTTGGATGGTTCAATCACAGTGGGGTCGTGGCAATAGCATTCTTGCACAACAGCAATTGGTTATATAACCTATATAACCAAAGATTGTCCATCCTCCCCGATCCCAGCCTATCTGACAATCATTGGAGTGGATATGATTTGATATTGACGATATCCTGGGAAACTGCAATGAAGTACAATAAACAACCCTTTCGATCCCCTTTCTATCTCTTGTAGGGGAATGAAGAAGCCGTAAATTTGCAGATTAATCCTAACCAACATCAGCTTACAGTTGGGTTCCCAAATCCTTGGTCAAGGTTTCTGGCAAAGCTTCCATAGCTGAAGTTGCACCAGGTCCCAATGCTTTCTGTCGGCGTTGCACTTCACGATGCAAGGCTTCCACCAAATTTTGATGCTCCTCGTGGCCATAAGGGTCAAGATCATTGATCATGATCAAAATATGTCAAAACCATGCAACAAAACAGCCCTATATAGCCATCGATCTGAGTGAATCATATTCAAAATTTGCAACAACCTCAGAATTCCTGAATTTCTAACCACTTGTTGGGGGGGTGGACAAACGTCCGAAACATTCTTATCAAACCCAGCACCATACGAGATTGGGTCCTGCCATGTTGAGACCAGGCCGTTTAGCTCTAAGCGTGCTAAGGAATATAGAGCTGTAGCCAGTTGATGGCCTTTCGCACACATTCTGTGTAAGGTAAAGGGGTGATTCATAAGGATGTAAGGAGTGTGAGAAATCCCTATGGTGTGTTTGAAAGGAATAATTACAGTAATAGTTGTCTACTGCATCAATACGGGATTCACCATAATGATTGACATATGATCTCTTTTCATGCTCATTTAAACTTCAGGAGACTGAGCAGCAAACTGGTGAAGGCTGGGAGAGTCTTGATCTTTCAAATGTCATCGTACTCTTGATGACTTGGGTGTGTTTCATCATGCTCCCACCTATGTCAAGTCAAGGTTAATTTCAAGTCTAGACGGTCTGAAAAGGACAGCAAAAGTGTTCTCGATCCAATTCCCGACAACTTGGAGATACATATTATTTCAGTCATAGCCTTTTCGTGCGAATCGAATCGCCAAAAGAACAAAGGATGACTCAATGTTTGACATTTGATTTGTTAATTTGATGATAAAACAAAACACATACCATTGGATGTATCTCTCCATATCCATCGTTTAAAGAGTCTGATCCCACCTGAAAAGTCTGCCACGGAGCTAGCAGTCATCAATTGTCGCAAAAACGCTGGAGCGAATGAAAGGCGACTCAAAGACCAAAGTAAACAAACTTGCGCCTGCGCCTGCACAAACGATACATGGGAAGTCACCATTTACTCTTCCTCCTATGTGGAGAATGGGTCCCTACAACATTGGTTTCTTCTATAATAGGGCCATGTTCCACTTCCATGATGGGTGGAAGGGTAAAACTTGGCAGTCTGTGTTTTTTTTTTGGAAGTGATTCTTGTCTTGAAGACTTCATACTGTGTATGTCACATCTACTTATTAGAAGTGCACTTTGCCAAATACAGCGCTTCGACCTGCCATATATGAGAATTATTCTTGCTACACTCCTAAAGCTACTAAGCATGAGCCATCTGCTTATGTGAAGTATTTTTCTTCTCAACCCCTCCAAGACGTGCTTACAGTGACTAGTCTTAGACTAGTCCACAAAGAAAAGATATCTAACACAAAAAGTTAGTGGACATTTTCCAATCAACAACCTTCAACAAATCTCACAAATACACAAATTATCTTAGCAAAGCGGCTCCCAAGTTCTCCACTGCTCCAGGTTCTTCCAAACGTTTGAATAATGTTTCGCAAATGGGATGTGATGCACTGATACGTCCCAAACGAGCAATGCGATGCAACGCAGTTGCAGCATGCAAAGCATCAAGTTGATCTTCGTGAGAAGTCACCCATTCCTTTGTAAAAAAGGACTAAAAATGATTCAAAAGAGACTTCGGTACATAAACAAATGCTGCCATGTTCTAGATTCATTTGATTCTTTCTTGCTTCGACCCCTCATTTTTTGTTGTTGCCATCTGAAGTTCACCTGGTCCCAGGTGGTATCTGGTTCTTGACCAAAACGGAGGAGAAGAACCACATTGGTTGAACAGGGGTCATTATATTACCAACCCAAACAATGCGCTATTATAAGGGAAATCCCTCAAAATTACCATGGATTTGTATTGTTTGATCCCCCCAATATGGGTAATTTTATGACCCCTGTTGAAACAAGCACCTATTGGTATTGTTGGCTGTAAAAGACCCAGGTCTCTCTTGTGATGACTGAACAAACATCCAAGAAAACCTGATCTGGTGATATTGGAGGAGGGTTCGATGTATTTGATTCCTTCTTGGCTCAAAAGCAATGTTGATGTTGATACGGTATTTCAATACAGCAACATATAGCATATAATAGAATGCTGAAGTATACCAGTAGCTAACTACTGGTAATTTAATCTGGGTTCAAATATGCCTTTGACTGATGCAATCAAACGTCCTGCTATTGCAGGAGTCCTTGAAAGATCTCTGCTGATAATAAAGTGCTACTGTAACCCCTCCAGAAACTACAAAGAAACTCGCTGGAGTGTGTCGCTGTCTTCCAAAATACCCAATCATAACAATCGATGCCTCCTGAGATAGATTGAGCCACATGAGTCAAAGTGCACCAGCCAAAAAACATCCAACTACAAGCTCGACAAGTTAGAGGAGAAACCATCAATACATTCCTCATAGTGAATCTTTCAGCTTCATTGCTTCGAAATCAAAACTGAAAACATCTTCGCATTTTCGTCTTGGCTGGTTGTCTACCTGAACCCATGTCGAAAACAGTTGTCCACGAATTCACCTAGTATCCAAGACAAGGCCCACACTGCGAGCACCGGAAATCTTGGTTTGGAGTGCCATCACTTCCTTCAAGGGTCCATTCAAAACGAAAAGGTAAGTCACTAAACAAAAGGACATCGATGGTTATAGGACCAAAATCATGGTCAATTATAGATGATCTTGGTGATAGTTGGCAATTTGCTATGTCACCTGTTGGCAACTCAACCCTGGGAAGAATAATGGTTTTCCATGGTTTTCTAACGTTTACCTGCCTGAAACAACAAATGTCAAATCACATAATATTGCTAGCCGCTAAGGCTTCCTCATGCAAAAGGCCTGGGAAGATGATTATGAACAAACATCTGATTGATATAATATGTATCATATATATATATATCATATATATATGTTATTTATGATATATGCTCACTAAGGCCTTCTGATCATCCAACTGATGTTTTGTCCGTTCCAGGCAAACAAGAGCGCCAAGGGTTGGAAGTTGGAATTTCGATGGCAGAATCAGAAGTTCTGCTGTTGAAGGAAGACTTCCTGCAAAAGAATTTACTATATGTATATATATATAGATAGTTTGGACTATCACTATTTTACACATAGGGTTTCAAATATTTTCAAACATGTTTCCACCCAATCCAGGTGATCGCAGGATTTGTGCACCAACTGTAGCTATCAGTCCATGTCCAGGCCGGTGTGTGTGTGCTCAACATAAGATTTCCGGAAGTGCTTGAGGAACGAAACAAAGCAAAAAAAGCGTGCAATTGCCAGGTAGATTACTTGGGCCGAAGCCCTATCATCTGACTTGAACTCGTTAAGAGTTGAGCGTTGCTGCCTCATAGCTCAATATGCTTCATGAACACCACTTGCTAAAGAAATAAATCTATTCGAACATTCATTAAAATATCAAATCAAACTCATCTTACAAGCGATCTCCATTGCGTCCCAGCATCTGACGTTTCTTGCTGTGTTTCTCTCGCGTATCCTCCAACTGCATCTCTCTCTGGCGCGTCCACTTGCACGTAATGAAAGCCAAAATCATCATCTGCCAAACCTGGAATCACCTTTGGTCACGTCCAAGTTCAGAAGTTGAAAAGGAAGGAACGTCTGGAAAAAATATATATGGATTTTCAGGTTGAAACAGGGGACTAGATTCATCACCATGATCATGATCATGTGTCTGATGATGCTGATGATGATGACGATGATGATGAGGAGGAGGAGGAGCAGAAAAGGGATGAGGATGAAGAACGACGAAAAACATGTGATTGTTTTGAATAAGCCCATGTCCATCGCTGTGTTGATCCATTGCACTGGTGTTGGTATTACCTCTACTAAATTCAGTGTCCAAGAGTTTTTTCTGCACACCGCCCTGGTCTGACGCTTTGCATGTCATGGAAGCCCTGGCACTCTGAAGCAAACCAACGCAACATACATCCATAAATACAATGGTTAGGAATGACTTGGGAGAGTCTTTTGCCGAAATACGCTATGTTGATCACTTTGCTGTTCACTGGTTCATTTGGTCATGTCATTGTCACTGGATCTGGTAGATTGTAGTTTATTTCGCTGTTGGATGACGTTCAAGTCATGAACCTGCTCCAATCATGACTTCAATGACAGCAATGACAGCCAACAATGATACAAATCCCCCACGACATTCAAGAGACTTGAAGAAGGGTGCATCAGTCATTCTATCCTCTAAGATGTAGTTCCATCCGCCAAATTGTGTGCGTGTGTGTTGTGGAATTTATTTGAGAGTTTCCCTTCCTTGGATAACATCCAAAAGAAACTCAACAGCATCAGTAGTTCATCGACCATCTTTCAGAAATATAGAATGAAACAAATAACAGTCTGACAGTCTGACATGCACCATGTATCAACGTAGCCACAATGATTCATGGCTTGGAGACTCAGACTCAATCTTTACATAAATACATATATATATATATATATTATATATATATATGTATATATACACTCGTTCAATAGCACTCTCCCAATCCACCTGTCCCATTTAAGGATGTATCGTCTCGAGACCTCCAAAGGCTCTGGTACACGCGTCACGTGAGTGGCCTGATGCGCATCAGGTGCCAAAGCTTGTCAGATTACTGCGAAAAAGAAATCTGGAAAACTGATTTAGTGATTGTTATTTGGATCTACCACATACTCAAACCGAGATTGAAAGCACATGTTATCCTAAAAAGACCATGATCAAATCAAAATTTCTAGATATGTGATACAGGTAAAAAGGATAGCATACATTATATGTATATATATACATATATATATATATGTGTGTGAAGTATCTAGTTCTATGTATATATATATATAATTCTTGTTGTGAGATCCATTGGAATTGATTACATCAAGAACGGCAGGACAGCGACCAACAGCACCTGCGGCTCGTACGGAGGCGGTCGTGGTGCTGGTGCGCCCAGCTGTCGTGACCGTTTCCCCCCCAGGGTGGCATAGCGCCGCGCCCGCAGCATGGTTGAGTGCCATAGCAGATTGGACAAAGTGGGGGAACATCTGATGACAACTTGGAATCTTGACTTGGAATACTCCTATCGAAAGCCTTACTCACCCAAATTACAGACAGATTGACGTCTGAGCTATCATTGCAGTTTTGCACCTGATGTGTCGATTTTTGTTGGCCTTCTTCTTGCCGGTAAAAGTATTGGACGCAAAGATATATCTCAAACAGTTGTGACTAAGGTCAAGAATCCTCAACAAGTCTTTACCTCAAGCTTCATCAACCTGGCAAACAAACTACATTGATGATACATATACACTAGAACATACTAGAACCATAATCTTGCATTATACTATGAATAAACTGTCAACAGTTGATGGGTCTGTGACCTTGAGAAAATCAGCAAACAGGATGCAAAGACCGAAAATAAAACAGCCCACCCCCCTCCTGGGAATGATCACATATGGGACCCTTCCTAGCTGGAACTTTTGAGTCGATGATTTTCTGGCTCCCGTTTGGCGGACAGTTGACAAGTTTCAAAAGGAAAGGTGTCATGTCCAGTTGATTCACTTTCCCTGCAAGCGATTCCACCCCTGGCCTCCTTTGGTACGTCAGTGCGGACCACATAACGTTTGGTGGAAGGGGAGTGGGCCTAAGGAACTGTGAATGTCTGCTGAAACCCAGAAGTAAAGATGAAATTGGTGCAAGTGACATAATCAATACATACTCAACATATGTTGTTTCACTATGAAAAATGCTGATGTGGCTTCTTGCTACTGATCTGCTCTAAAATGGACCAAAGTCACCATCAAAAATACCCTGGACGTATCCATGTGTATCGAATCTCCAAGCTGCCATCATACCCACTATGCCTACAAAAATGACAGAATGTTCATAGATTTTGGATGGTTTCAACCTAGCTCAAACAATATATATATATATGCATATATACATACGGACCATAGTATACAGTACACAGTACTTCGTATTTTACATATATTCAAATACAGAGAGAGACTAGATTCGTGGAGTACTCCATTGGATCATCCCGCAACCATCCCCGTGGCAACTCTGTGATGCGGACACTGCTTTTGTAGGTCACCACTGAGTTGGCATCCTTCCCTCAGACCAAAACGTCGGGTAATGGACCCGGAAGTGCCGTTTTGAAGGGCACGGCATGAAGTTTGATGGAAAAAGTCAGGTGTAAACTGGATACCAAAAAAAGGTGTTTTGCAACAGAAGATACTGGAGGATAGAAAACCTACATTGCATGTCATTATCATCTTTGTAGTGGCTATTTAGTGGGTGATGAACGAAAATTGACAAACGTGACACATTATGAGACCGTATAACAACACGTGCAACAAAATCAATCCTGTAGCTCTAGCAACATCACATTTTTGGAGTACCTTCCCCATCTTTTGTTCACTTCATCTCAAAGAACAAAGTTGAGGGATTTCGATTACAAAGTATCAAACAGGTATCTGGAGAAGAAGCTGCTGTATGTGTTCATCAAGGAGTATCAAGGTAACTCCAACACACATGAGTTGTGGTGCAGCATTCAATACATATACTGGAGTTTATAGACATAGCACGATATATCTATCACATGGTCTAATGATATCTGCCCGAGTTTCATCGTTCACATTGCACATAATCAAATACAATGCCACATTAGCATTGATATTATGTACATAGTGTTAAATTTTGGATACTAAAATGATCATACGATGTGTCAAGGCGCTCGCGCGATAGGGAAGCTGTGTAGAAGACATCCACTGTTGCACCTCTGCAGCTCCTCGATTTGATTTCAAAAAAATGCAGGCATTTTCACGGATAAACGACGAAATAAACAACTGGGATGAATTGCAAGCCTGTAAAAAATGGGATAAACCCCGAAGAATCCAAACCCCTGCCCAGAACAGGATTCGGGTTTTCAATCCCATCCTTCGAAATCCTGAGAATATGATTTCTGGGTGCAATCCCTTTGCTAGAACACTCCTGGACTCTTATGGAACTGATGAAATAAAATGAAGTGACAGGCAGAATTTCAACAGTGGGAATCTGCCAGGAAGCTATTCCAAAAAGAAACCATCATCTTCAATTTTCAATTACTAGCTGCTACTTTTAGTGAAGGTAAGGGACCACAACATAGAAGACAATATGTTCATAGGAAATATATGTAAAAACATGTTGGGCTCTATGTAATTTGATCCAACGTATTTGCGAGCCATACAGCCATTGCATATCATATTTCTGGGTGAATGGAATGTAATTTCACCAACATAATATCTTTGATCCAAGAAAACCAATGTACTGTTAGGAAAATGAAATGACATCTTGAAAATCTCTTGTGGGGACTCTTCGTGCTAGATATCAAAAGGACGCTCACACCTTCAATATTACGTATGTTGTCAAACAGGGTGTGAATCTGTCTCTCTCTCTCTCTGGTGGCATCTGGAAGTCTTGAATCTTCTCCCAATATCTGGATCTGGGTGGAAGCTACCCTGATCGGTGTTCCCTAAAATATAAGCCCTACACTGCCATGTTTAACCCAAGGCTACTGTCCCTTATCTTTCCTGACCATACCCTTTCAGTCTATCCATCCCAGACTCCTAGTTGTGTTGGTGTCTGAGCACGCCTGTCCAAACATAGCGGACTGGAGATCGCAGGAGATAATACGAGATACTTGTGCAACGTGACATGTTTTTCAACAGAAAAACAGGAAGGGTAATTGAGAAAAGATTGGGAAGATCTGTTATCCACCCTTGGATCATGTCCCCATCAACTTTTTCAGATTTTGTTTGCAATCTTTGTCAGATAGACAACAATTTTCATCACATAAATATGGGTCAAGAAGGAAGGCCACCTGAAAAGACTGAGGTGTTTTGTATATGATTGTGATGAGTCTAATGGAACATTGGATTTGCTTTGCCCGGAATCTTGACAGACTATGACTAAAATAGGTGTGGCAATTTGTTGGGAAAGTTCAATACGGCTTGCAAGCATCTCCTTGAACACAGCTATCTGTTTGCAAGCATCCCTTTGAGGAGAAACCATGGACACAACCTAATCTTAGATGATCTGGTCATTCAAAGCCCAAAACATGCTTGCAATTGATGTTGTGAAAAACAAGCCAAAACATCAACATCTGTTTCAAATTTGATGCAATCAAAAACATGAAGAATTCATGAGGAAAACACCTGCATCTAGGGTAGATTAAGCTTCACTTGTTTTCAGCCCAGCAAGAGATATAGACCGCTAAATCATCGACCACAATGTGCTTGATGTCGTGCTTCATTATAAAACATCCGACATGGGTTATCCATGAGCATTACTCGTCTAACACAAGCCACCATCTATGGGATGAATCATAACAATCCTGTCCTACTGCAGCATTTGACCTCATGGGTAACCATTTGCAAACAGGATTGGCATTGGCAATTGGCATGAACTGTCACCCATCAGAGTTTTCCTGGCTCTGATTATTATTATCATCATTATCATCATCATCACCATGCCTCATCCTGAAACAAGCAACATAAACAACACTTCACATCGCAGACGAACGCCTCAAAGAGGGTGCACTGGAGGGCCGAGATCGAGGTTGCAAGCGATGAGGTTGCCACCTTTTCCAGTGAAGTGTTACAAGGAGTGGCTTTGACAAGTTCATAGCGTTGTTTGTTTGCTTCGTTGTTTCTGTCTTTCTTTGTTTCTTTCTCTTGTTTGTTCCTTTTTGTTCTTTGCTTCTTTGTTTGTTTGTTTGTTTGTTTGTTTCTTTGTTGGTTTGGGTTGGGCTTGGCTTGGCTTGGTTTGGTTTGGTTTGCTTGTTTGTTTATTTTCTGCAGTTCTTGTGCTTGTTTTCTGAAGGCGTTGTGAAGCCATTGAATTGAAAAGGTCATGACACAAAATGAATAAAGAATCAACCAACAAATGAAAATCCTCACAGCTAGTAATCCCATGTAATCCCTTTGGTAAACAAAAAGATACCATAATACGCTGCCACACTGATAAGAACATATACAAAGCATTTCCCTATGTATGGGCATGTGCAACTGCATCTTGAACTTTGCAGCATCTATACCAACGATTTTGCTAAGTTGGACATTGGCAATGATAGTCTAGTTTCATAATATTTCACAATGTTACTACACCAAAAAAAACACAAAAAAATGCTTCCAGCAACAAAAGATTCCGGTGGGTTACCCCTTAGAAAGGTGGACATGGCGTTGTCATGACAGCCGAAGGTGGAGTCCAACTCACGCCTTGGTGCTGGAACCAGCTCTTGACCAGTGGAACCTATGGCAGGTATACCCGGGGGACCCGTTCGCCCTGGCAAAGTGGTTCAAGTAGATTATGTATGTAGATCATGTATACATATGCAGCATATGCATATCTGTCTATGTATTGTATGTATATATATATATACCTATGTATGTGTACAAACAAGAGTTGTACAAACGTCTACACCAAAGAAGAGAATTGGTTGGGCAACTCCCATCGCATGATGTATTATCTCCTTACTTAGACACTCTTTGAGAGTTGTATTTACTTTGACCCTTGGGTACAAATCAGCTACTATAAACTTTGATAGCATGATGTGCAAACAGGATCCCTCATGATCCCTATGAAAAGAACAAAATCCATGATAATCATGATATCATGATTATCTGATATTTACGCAATACATACATATACAAGCATAAGTAACACTCCATACACAAACATATATCACATATAATATATCTATATATAGAGAGAGAGTACTTGTCCATCATCCAAATATCCACAAGCTCCAACTTGCACACAAGATCCCAACGATTGCCTTCAGGCTGAAATGTCACAGAGGCAAGGTCAGACGATTGACGGCCTGTACAACAAATCTGGCCGATGTGGACAGGTTCCGTCGGTTCTCTTGAGAGCAGATTGGTTTGACTTTTTGTTTATCCATCAAGATGATTATTTTGAATGATAACAACATACATACATATGGGTAAATACGTATATTACGTCATGTGTGTGTGTGTGTGTCTGTCAGTATGTGTGTATATATATATATATATATGTATGCATATGTGCGTGTTTTTTGGGAGGAATTTGAATGGAACATTGGAAATTCACCTTCAAAGGATGTGTGAATAGTCTGAATAGTATGAATGACCCGTGGATGGCAATTGTTTCAAAAAACATATCAAGATATGCCGCTAACAGCGCAACCCGCCAACAAGATCTTTGTTTCAGCCCTGTTTTCCGGCCTATGAGATCGATGGTACCATGGTAGGTATCCTCTGATAGCAAGGTATTTCGTGTCTCACTGCGTTGAAGGTGGCCTGGCGAGCTGAGAAAATACCCATAGGATCCATGTATGGTCCAATGATATGTTTACCTACCCTTTAGTTGATGTGTATGGTATATGGAGGTAAATATACGTACTGTACATGGATCCCATGGGATATATATATATATAGAGTATATATTACATCCTTCAATAAAACATGGTAAAACAGTAAATCTATTCAATTCCATTCATCCAGCTTTGAATAGCAATGTAAAGCGAAGGATTCTGAGAGATGAAAGTCCTAAAACCAAATCTTTTGTTCGGGGTCATGTTTCCAATGGTGCTAATCTCTAAACTATGGTCCAAAGGTTTTGCCCAAACAAACTGAAGGCATGGAGGCTTGCAAACTAGATCTTCTTCGTACAACAGTGGCATTTTTCCGGATAATATGGATTCCAAGGGGCGATTCTGGCAAGATTGGACTATGAAACCTAGATAAACCTACAACACTGAAAACATGTGACCATAACACTTGCCCATATACATACAACATCATACATTAAGAAACACACACTTAAGTCACCTAATAGCATTCGGAAGTTGTCATAGGATATGTTGAAAAAGATGGAAAATGGAAGATAATGACAACTAGCAAACAGCAAACCTTTTATCTTGGTGAAGTACTTCTGATTTCTGTGGTTGGGAGGGCTAGCCAATATGGGCGCATAAGCCTCTATTCTGCACCGAGTCCAACAAATTGATCACATCCCAAACAATGGTTGCAGTGCTGCAACACTTGAAATGGAAAATGACCCAAGTCCAAAGTGCCCAAAATGACCCAAATCCACTAATTCCACCCATTCGCCTTGTTCCACTGGGCTTTTGGCACCCCGGAAACGATCTGCCGTAGTGGGCCTGAAATTTCGGACGACCAATCATGGAGGAAGGAAACATGATATTGATGACAACTGACCAATGAGAAGACACTTCATCATTTTCAAAACACAATGTAACCTTCATGGAAAAAAAACGCGCCACCCCCCTCCCAATCATTCGAACTGCGTGTTGTGTCAGATACATCTTGATAAACTATCATAATATCAAGAGGACCGAAAAGGGATTTGATTGGCCCCCTTACCATTTGATGACTCCATTGGGTTTCTGCATATTTGTTCTTGCCTTCCCTTCAACATACGCTCCAAATGGGATACTGCAAGGTTGCAAGTAACATTGATTTTTGGCAAACAGATCAAAGGTCTTAAGACTCTGCCCCCGAGAAACAAACAACAAAAATACCCTTAGTCACCAGCAAAACATCGATTTTATTCAAGGAAAATTGTGCACCTCTTCTTGCTGGTGCTGGGTGATGGATTCTTGGAAAGCTCAGATTCCTGCTGGACACGCCTCTCAGTTTTACCGTGCTACAGGGCCACGGGGAGCAAAAAAAAGTTGACATAACGGATGGATGCGAATGGTATGTCTTTGGAAAACATAAGGATGTCACAGAAAACATTGATATTGTTCCATGTTTTTTTCTCACCACCGGCGTCAATCTGGCAAATTGAGCTGACCTTGACATATTCCTAAAACATTTGCAAATGCTCAGGGAAGAGAATTTGGGTTCCTCTGGCCATGGTTGCAAGGTTTGCAGTTCATCTATCTGGTTGCAATGTTTGGATCTTTTCCAGAATGCGCAAACGGATGTTCAATGGCTACTCTAAAATGAATTCTTGCAAAAAGAGTGCACAAATCATTTTGGAAAGAGGTACCAAAAGCAGTTGACTTGAGCAAAAATGGAAGTATTATACTATCCATGTTCATTACTACAGTCTTATCAAACACGATAACGTGAGGAAAGCGACCCAAAACATGAGATTTATGACCACTCAATCTGGGTCTGAAACGGCGGAACATAAATTGGCCCTTGACATGGACGTTTCATCTTCCTGACATTTCAATACTACGTTTTGAAACATGAAAATAGGTGGAAGACAAAAAAACACCTGCAACATCAAATGTTCATGGTGTACAACTATCAGTAGGAAAAATAACATATCTTTAGCAAAACATCGGAGGTGAACTACTTGGTGGCTGAACCAACCCAGTTGAAAAATATGCTCGTCAAACCGGGTTCATTCGGGGTGAAAATAAAAAATCTTTGAAACCACCAACTACCTTGAGACCCCAACTACCTGGAAACCCATGGTTAATAATTAATCTCTTAATAAGGCCTTGTTAGTTTTGTGGTGAATTGTGCGACCTACCGGGGTAAGCTGGGTCCCGATCTCCAGAAATCCCACCTGCATGGAGCACTCTGAGGTCGTGGGACTTTCTGATGGCCCCAAACTTTCACGTCACGTGGAACGGTTGGTCTCTGTTTGACATCCTACCACGGAACGCATCCAAAGACAAGGTGCAATCCAACATGGATTGGTTCATCCCCGGCCCAGTGAAATTGAACAAAAATACATTCAACGTTCCAAAATGTGTTTGTGCCATGAATATGTGTATATGTATAATAGGGAGAGAGAGAGTGTATGTATAGCATATGAAAAAAAATATATATATATATATACACATATGCACATTATCCTTTTTATGTTCACATAAACACATGCATACATATTGATATTTCAGATCAGTATGCACCCTTTGAAGCCAAAGATTCAACATATGTATGTGATTCTTTCTCAAAACACTTCACTGTCATCTCCAGGCATATTTCATATGGCAAGTTGCAAGTTGGATGTTTTCAAGTGTACAGAACGATCCCTTAGAAGGATATGTTGAAACATTCGATCTCCAACAGTGTCAAAAGCAAAGTTGTGCTGCACACTTTAGGAGTGTTCAGGTACCATTTTCTGTTCGAGTTCCCAAGCCCCCTTGTCAAAATGAAGAGCCAACAGGATTAAGCGCCGTACATAGCCTTACAATCATGCTCACTTTTGCATCCCAGAAATATCACTCAAGCATGAGTCTCTCCATGCTTAGTGATGTTGGTGCCAGAAGCAAACATGAATCCACAGAGTCACAGCATGTCATCTCACAATATGCTTTACTTGTTGAGGTATCTCCCACAAGTCTTTAGGCAAAATCGACGGATTTCATAAAATGCAAGACATCAACCAGTAGCATCCATTAGCAACAAAATAGCACGCCACAGAAACAAACAGAATGATGCATTGAAAAAAACATTTCATATCAACAAGTACCAACATCAACCATCATCAACCAACATCAACAAGTACCAACAAAGGCCCAAACCATCCCAAACCCTTTAAACATAAAACAACAAATCTGCGAAACAGACACATTTTTTTCATCACCAACCGTTTCCACAGGTTGCACCTGAAGTCTACTCCAAGCAGATTCAAGGTTCTCACCCGGCACTTCCTGTGTGGATTCAACTGGTTGTCTGGGTGAATTCACTTCTTTCTTGTGTTGGTTTCACAGGTTCAAATTCAAATTATCTCGAACATATTCACCGACAAAAAACAACATGCTAGATAATAGATCAGTTTTATATAACATTTCATGAATCTTATAACTAATTGATTAGTTCTTATCTTCACTAGCCAACCTGGCTTTCGAGTTTGGAAGAACTTCGCCTTTAGCCTTTGGATATGTTTCAGCTGCAGCCTTTAGCACCTCTTGACAAAAACTGTTATGGTAACTGCTGGGTAAAAAGATACGTGGATATTGGCATTCGCGAATAGTTGAGGGGGTACTATCCCAAAAGTGTCTTTGGATGTTTTGCTTTCAGATACGGTACGTTGTCAATGTCATGGCAGTGGATAGGCAGCACATGTATCTTGTGCACATCATTCCCAAATGTCTCCCAGAAATATGCACTCGGTGAATCTAGACAACGCAACGACAACGTCCAAGGCAGTTGCCCAGTTCCCCTGAAAGTGTGCAATTTTTTCTTTGTTCTATTCTGATCTGTCGCATGGGCAATAGGCCCAGCCAAGAGCATAGCCGCCAAAACATTGCTTTACATTCCAAGAACGTGTTGGCTGGAGGCGTCTCTGAGAATCGAATCATGGCAACTTTGACCCTTTCAATCCACGTTGAACACCTTCATGTATGGAGATTAATGACATAGGAGTGCATAAACATGGGAGCTACGGTACTGCATGTTTGCTGGTAAATCCACGTAAATTCATTTGATTATATTATATTATATTATATTATATATGTGTATTTCTTTATTTCTTGAAATATCCATAGCCAAACAGGATATCTTAACATAAATATATATATATATAATGTAACCCATCATGGCTCAGGTCACGGGTGTAGAAGGGGGGGGTAAACATCCGCTAGCAAAACATCTACAAACCTTGCATGATTTTCTACAAAAAAACATAAACATGGGGAAACAAAGTGCACGCCTTGTAGCTAGACTAGAAAGTCGAAAGACAATCTGCAATCTCTTCATATTCAACCTGTGCTAGGGCGCCATTAGGGTCCTACCTACTTGCCATGGTTCTGCTTGAGGATTTTTTTTTCGACTGGAATTTCCAGTTTAGCTTCTTCTTTCAGAAAGAAGCTATCTTACTTTTTTGCGTATTGGCGCAGCACGGCATCATGCACATGATGCAAGTGTGAGGTTCCACCATCACTGCTGCGCGAAGTCGGTCTTATTGAGCTTCACATCCTTGGAAGGCAACGGGCCATGTTCATCACTTCAATTCAGCATTTGGATCACATCAAAAAACACAACTTCATGTGGAAAAATACTGTATGACATGAGTATATCTAGCAGTTTCTATTCAGAAGGCCTACAAAAAGAACAACTTGCTTCTGTAGCTTTTCTAAGCTCCGGCAAGGGAGCAACATCCACGGATGTCGCAAGGGAAATGACATTCACAAACATTTCTAGTCTCAACGGTCACATCCATAAGCATCGACTTCTCGAGTCCACTTTGAATCTCCAGTTGCTTCCCATGAAACTGATTTTTTGTACCCTCCGGTAAACCAACATAGCCCATAAAAATCATAAAAATGATGGTGTCGAATAGGAATCTCCTTTTCCAGTGGTCTATTTTCAGAGGCTATGTTAGTTTCCCAGAGGGTAACTTTTTGGTCCCTAAGAATTCTTTTGCCCAGCTTCGGTGTCAATCACAACACCTCGGGCTTTCGCAACATGGAGCATATCCTTATCACCTCGACCACAGAGGTTCACCAGCCTTAGCTTGGCCGAAATCCCCGCAGTTGACGTAACAACCGTAACCATTGTGAATTGTAACTTATCATAAAGATATGTATATGTGATATGTACATATAAATGCATATTTATATTATGTTTATATATTTGTACGTGATTCGATATGTATATATGAATAACCTACAACGATTTGCATCATTACAAATGTTCAGATGGAATTGGGACATGCTGAAGGTTTAATCCCATCTCAATTGGTTCGCAAGATTTCGACCACCAAGGTCATTGGGAACCTGCTGCTGTGACTATTAGATTCTAGATAAGCTTGACTTCTGGTGGTCTCACGAACCCTTGAAACTTCCGTCTGTTCTCAACATCTGGTGCTAATTTACTACATAGAAATGCTTAATTCAAGTAGGAAACCAATACGTTTCGAGAAGGCCTTGAATTCTTGACAAATCCTCTTTTCACTGCTCAGGCCTATCTTCCAAAATTGCTTTTTTCCTCCTTTGGTTTCCTTTTCTGGTCTGTTGCTTCTTCATATATTTCCTGCAGCTCAACATCAGGGGATTCTTAACCAACATCATCCCCTAGTACCCACTTGACGATAACAACAGGAGGTACCCCTAGATTCCCATGACGACCAAGAAACACAATCTTTTCCTTTGGCAAAGACTTAGCCAATTCCATGGTCTGATGCAAAGCATGACTTGGCTCCAAGGCGGGCACGATGCCTTCCTTCCTGCCAGAGTCGTGTCATTGTTGGAACGCTGCTTTTTTTTGGGGGGTACCGACTTAAACAACAATGGATATGTATATATATATATATACCTCCCTGAAACAAACATATCCCCTACAAATTGATGGTTGGAAGATGAAATGTCCTTTTAAGATAGTCCCCTTTCTAGGTGACATGTAATTTTCAGGGGTACCATGAAAACTAACAACAGCTCCATTCGCTGTAAGAAACAAATGCAACTGGATCAGCTTCCTGTGGTGAGATGTTGTGGGTACATGTGGCAACTATATACAAATCCCTATACCACCAAGCATCACCCCAAAGTCCAGGATATGGCATGTACAAAAGGTTAGATCCTACATCGATTCATTCCAATACGATTAAATCAGTGGACATGAGCATTTTACTTCATGAAACCATTTAGCAATATTTACATACAGTAGATATCCAAACAAAAAATATATGAATGGATACTTACTTCGATTCAACTAACTTCAATTCAGCTACTTCTGCATCTATAAAACATGCTCTTTCCAACCAAACACTCTTCAAACATCACCACTTACAGTACTTCGTCACGTCCTGGACACCGTTCGCATCGCATCCAAGGCTTGCTGGTCGGTGGCAAAAACATATTCAACCCGGCCTCGACGGATAGCGAAGGAGGAGTGAAGTTTGATGTTAGAGGAAAGTTGATACTGGTAAACAGGGGATGAGCATAAACAAGTTTTTTGAAAATATATCCAACAAATCATGAGTGTTCGGCATGACGCGGAATAGTTCAAATATTGATTTCATATGAGATCCATTCAAAAACACTACTATATCAACTATAGAATGCTGCGTATAGGTCCCAGGGGGGGTGCCCTCGGAGAAAAAATCCTGTGGACCCATCCACGAAGATCATCCGATCAACTCGACCCATCTCAGGTCATGTCAAGATACCACAGGCTTTAAGGGAGGCATGTTGTGGACCAACACCAGGATAGTCCAAACCGGCTGAAATTGAATGAGTCTCTTTGATCTGACCTTAGTGGGAATTGGGAATTGGGAATTGCTTTTGATGGAACTACGTGGAATCTGGAAGCACAGCAGAAATAAGCTTTGTTGGTATGCTGTTGTTTTTGTTGGTATGATGAGGTGGCATGTCTAGGTGTTGTTGAGTGACTGTTGAGCGATGTTGATATTACATATACCTAAATCCTATCCTTTTAAAGGATAATGCTATAGTGTTTTCTGGTGCATGTTTATAAACTTGCGCAAGTTGGTGTCGACCGTATCTTGGAAACTCAGCCTGATAATTCCAAAGTGTAACCTGCCCGACACCTACCGTATTGTACTTATCTGCATCATTGCGCATCCGTCCACCGATCCATCAATCCATCCATTCATCCTTCCACTCTCTCAGCTTCTGTCTGTATCTGGTTTTGCTTTGACTGTCTCGCTAAACTGATAGTTTCAAATACATTCCAACATGGTATATTGAAAGGTTCTCTTCACTTGTCACTGTTCCTCTTTCAATTAAACATATACATATATCATCTACATGTATCAAACAAATCTATGTCATGCAATACCAAATACATATATATATAATATATATATACATATGTGTTATATATATACGAATATACATACAATCAATTCCGTCATAATCAACCCCTACAACTCATGGTCATATTCATCTCCCATCACTCTTGTGAACTACAACACATATCAAATCAATAGTCCACTCAGCAAGCGACCATCTGGAGACTGCAACAAATAGGTACGAGAACCATGCAGCACACCTTCAGCAACTTCACAGGCATGCAACTCTGGGCCAAAGTTAAGAAAAATCGAGAAACTGTCCCAGATAGTCCAAACAATTTGTCTGACATCTTGACCCTATCCCCCCCAAAACAAATGTTGTATTACTGTGTGTAAATATAGTTTTCAACAAACGGTTTTTCGGCTGGCATGTTCGCTTTTTTCCTTTAGGGATGCAGTTCCACCGATTCATCTTCTGGTTTTCAACAAATGTACCTGCATCAAAATATGAACTTCCCCTACCCGATCTTCCCTCAAGCTTCCCTATTTCATGTCACAATCCGCTGGCACCTACTGTACCCTTAGTCAGGGTAGCAGAGTGCTTGTCAGTCTCAGTTCCATCCTTAGAATTGTCTTGAGCCTTGACGCCTTCCAATCATATAACGTGGTGTAGTCTTGAACATGATGTCGGATATGGTGACCATATCTGATATGTACTTTGTGTAAAGACTTTGTTTTGGGAAATATTCATACTTTTTTTTGATGATGTTTCTGCACTGTCTTTTCACCAATGCGATAGGTGATGGTTTTCAACAAGTTCCAACTGGCCTGCAGTTCGTGAACGGTTGGGACCTTTGGCATGCCGTGCAACATGTCCTTCAGTATTTGTGTTGACATGTATCCGGAATACCATCCCCAAAAACATCTCCAAACAATGCTGATTCTGCGAGAAATCAAGAGATATTGACCATTGACCCCCAAAAAAACGCCAAACAAACACCGAAGTATGTACAGGAACCATCTCTCGGAGATCATTTTCCATCATAGAAACTCCTCAAAACTTGACATGATGTTTCCACCCATGGGAGATTTGGCCCAAGAAACTGGCAACCAAGGTCCATGTTCTCCTCCAGCCTCGACACCAATGATACGGACCTGATCCACAAAA
>DF239044.1:50000-89682 GCA_000507305.1 Breviolum minutum Mf 1.05b.01
GCCAAGGTTTCGGGCTCAACAAAAATAAAAACAAAACTCAAATAAACTGTGCCACATCGCTTCAGATTCCTGAATTCATTTTCTCTTCGACCTATCGAGGATCATGGTTTACAAGCATAACTCATATTATATATATACACATATACATATATATGTAGCAATAGATTTCAATTGTCCATATCTGTCTCCCACAATCTCGCATCAATTTTCGACCCATCTTTGGGGCCTTAAATTATCTTTAATTGGGTTCCAAAAGCGAGGGTTTTGGGAAAACGTTGCACCCCAACTCTCATAGGCTTCGGGGCAATGATCTCAAACTGACACCCACCACCCTGCTGGGGAGCCCAACAATGATGCGTTTCTTGCCTAACTTCATGGCCTTGGAATATCTGGAAGAAAACTCTGCACTCCCGAAGTTCAACATGATCCCCTGAAAATGATACCTTCCCAAAAGGAAAGGATCGTCTTCCAACCATCCATTTTCAGGAGCTATTTTTAACTGGAGGGTGTGTAATATAGATAATGTTTCAGTTTGAAAAGAGATCGTATTGAAGAATCCTATCAACCAGTTGAGATCTGAAATGCGGTTGCAACAACAGGGGATTCTCCATTTCGATTTCTTCCACGCTGGATCGACTCGCCCAATGAAAAAAAAACAACCCTCAAACATCACGTCACCACCCGGTTGTTCTTTTCAAGAAACCTAGTGTCTACAGAAATGCTGATTACAAGGGTCTTTTAAAGTTGTTTCAAATCCGAAAACCATTGAAGCTCACATATGAGCTTCATATTTCATACTCCTACTCCATCTTCAACCTACAGAAACAGATTCTTCAACCACTCCCGGTCAGCTGGTAAGATAGGGCTCCGTACCAACAGGGCCTGACCAAGAAATAAGCAGTTGCACTTACCATCGACAGTCGGTCAACAGAGTTTCACATCAAATCCAATCATGTAGCTTTGGAAAACTACTTTCCTGTTCACTAGAGGGTGATGTTCAACTTCTATGGTAGTTTTGAGGATGTTTTAAGGCGTTATAATGGTGCTATACGTAGTCTAAATTCTAGATACTATTCACTATTCGGACATGACACATTCGGGCGATTTAAATGGCAACCTGTTGAACTTCAAAATTCACAGCGACACAAGCACAAGCGACAATTCATCGGAGATATATCATGACAAATGTCAGTTGCTCTCCACTGGTTGAACCCATGGCAAGGAAATAGGGCAATTGTAAGATCTCAGACCAACAAATACCAAACAGTACAAATACTTTATGATTAGCTCAGTACAAAAAAAAGATATATATATATATATATATCATTATCAGATCAAATAACTATGTAATATTCCAAAACCATCTTTTCCTCCCATGTGCGAGGCTCACAACTCTCAGAACTCGGATATACAAGGGAAAACTGTATGGAATCTTAGTGATACACCTAGATCACTTGCCAGCCTGACCAATGGCATTGTTGATCTTATGAGCACCAGTGTGTGCAAGCTCCTCTCTCTTAAACCAAATCCTCAAGTCGTCTCGGCGGCAGTTGGAACAAAGAACTGTAGAATGGTACACGAGAGTACGACACTCCAAAAGGAAACGAAGGGAAATTATAAAATAACTTGAAACATCTTGAAAATTTGAAACATATTTCCAAGACATCCAAGACAAAGGAACAAACTGCCCCCTTGGCCACATGTTTAACATTTTCACATTGTGCAAGTTGTGTCAGCCAAACTCTGAATCACCAGAGTTGTTGCCACAAATCTGTGGGTCATCGTCACCTTGATAGGGCACGGAGCTACCAAACCTTGTAATAAGCAATGAACCAGGCACCAAGCACAGCTCCATACATTGTAGCAATGGTCACCAGTTCAACATGTGTATTCATATAATTTCAAATGTCGCGCAAGTTTCCCTAGGATCATCCCCAAAATATGCCTCCGCAAGATTCCTTCCAAAAAGCAACAAACCAAAATCATTAATGGCAATGGTGTTGTTTGCTCATTCTCCCTCCCCCAGTCCCTTCTCAGGAATTTTCAGGACCTGTTTGGCTCAAGAGTCTGTGCACCACCACAGAAGTCAGTGAGTCGCTTGGCAAAATACAAAGGCGTTGGTCCACCGATGAAGTCGCGGCGTAAACGAGCTAATTCAGCTTTGAAGACCTGAGTTTTTTTGTGGCGGAAACTCTTTTGAGACACACACAGACACACAAAATCATACAAATTTGGCACATGATGGCACAATTGTCATGTATTGGTTTACATAAGCCCTGTACTTAGCTACCTTTTCAGGAATGTGTCACGTACTTTGACTACAAGGTAATGTAATCAAGATCGCCGGAACTCTGTGTGTTGGAAATACGCCAAGGTGCAGGATCCACCTTCCACTTGGCCCATGCTTCTTCCAACTCATGGTGTGCCACCATCAAAGTCTCCTAACGATATAAGTTGTGGGTCAAGTTTTACGATGGACTGAAGATCTCTCGAGATTTTTTGTACAATTGGAAGCAGTTCCTCTACAAAACAGTAGGGACAAGCTGGGACATTCAACAAATCAAACACTACTGGGCTCCGCATGCAATGCATGTATGTATACATCTGAAAGAAAACAGATCGTCCCCCAAACCTCTTGAGCACTCTTCATCACTGTAGACTGGGTATCCACAACGAAAATGTCCCATCCCTTTATCTCACCATGGGGAGATCCCTTTATCTCACCATGGGGGTAGTTCTTCCACTGCATTAGGAGCATCTCAGTGAAGTGTGCAGGTTGCACCATCTGAAATAATGATCAGTACAATATAGTGATCTTCCAACTTACGACTTACTTACCAAAAGCTGCATGATAACCCCGTGATAAATCTTGCTACAAACCTGATTGATGTGGAGCTGGGGTGATACGGCAGGGTCACAGTAAGCTTACAAATTCCAGATAATCCTGAAGTACTAAAAGAGTGATAGCAAATTTGAATACAAAACAACACTTCATAGTAGCTGCGCAGTCTTTCTACCCTGCCATGGGCCCCCACCATGGCACTTTCCCGTATATACTGTATATCAAAGTGTCCGGAATAAAGCGGCCACCAAAAACGGAGTTTCCAAAATTCCACTTGTCGGCATGCTTCTTCCTCAGGATCAGCTTTACAGGAGGGGCAAAATGCTGACTGGGCCAACAACCAATTTCCCTCTAAGGACCCATTGGCTTGCACTTCCCTTCCAATAGAATACCTTACATGTACCTATAGCTTCGCAAACACACAACACTGGACCTGCGATTGTTGTTTGGAAGAAAAAACAACTCAGATTTTCAGGGGCTATGTCTATGTTTAAGTTTTGGGGAGTGTACTTAGAATATTAGTGAATTTTCGATCAAGTTCCCCCCAAAAAACAATTTATATATATATATATAAACACCAACAGAACCATATGAAAACTAAGTTCCAATTGCTTCAAGGCACTGTTTCTCCAAATCCTCTGCAGTGCGTTGTCGCTTTGCCGGTGGCTCTACCTGGCAATGCATCCCATTCTTAAATTATACTTCAAGCACTGATACCACTTATCTGACAGATGTTCACCAAGCAACCTCCGCTTTTGACACAAAACAAAACTATAGGTTCTGCCTAAGAACAGTGTGTCCGGACGCTGCAAGCTGCAAATGAACATTCATTTCTTCTATATACATATTGCACATGGTCGTGGAAAAACACAATGAACATGTTGTTGCGATTCTATATGCAATATGATGCAACACATGCACGTGGAAACAAATCAACATGTTGTTCATGAGCACCATGTATATATTGAAACATAGACTTCACATGCAAATTCTCCACGCCCCACCGACACCTACGCAGAAACACATACAAATCAGGATATCAGTAAAGTTAAAAAAATACACACCACAAACACATGTGCGTACAAAATCTGCGCATGCATCTGAATTTTACACCAGCAAACCATCTTCTGCAAAAAGCATCTCATTTCAGCTTGTAGTATGACGTTTCTCCCCACGAGTTTCCCTCCGCAAAGCTCACCTTGTCGCTGGTGGCACCTAAAGGCCCTCCACTCAAATTCTTCACCAACGTGCCGGCCTGGGGAATGGGATCCAAGTAGCAGTAGTACTGCTACAATACTGCTAGCGGTATTTCCAGTGGGTTTGGAGGTGTGATCAACAATGACCGGCCGGCATATGTATTTATGCTGTATCTAATGTAGTGGCAGTGCTCATTTAGTTTAAATGTATTTGTTGACAAAAATACGTACATATATACAGATGTATACGTACGTAAATATACAGTACACGAAAAGAACACAATGAGCAAACGAATGCGTATGATGTATGTATGAGGAAAAAACTCGTTTCTACTATGGCATTTCTATACAATGGCGCTTAGCTGGACATGTCCATCTTCAGTGTGAATGTATCTATACATGGTGGAGCTTTAGGGATTGCCATGTCCGAGCAGAAACGGAGCAAACAAGTGGTTTTGTGCGGTTGAGTCAGCATGAGGCATCTTCTGGCCCCATTGTTGGATCCCTACAAAGGCTTCTACAGCAGTCCTAGAGTCCTTAAACAAGTGAATGGCCAAAAAGCGCAGTGTTAGAAGTTTAAAACCGCTGCAGATCTGGAAGGTTTAATGGTAAGGGCGGTGGCGATCAACGATACGTTGTGCGTTAGACCCGGTCAAAGAACTTCCAACCAGCAGAAGAAAACAAGGATTTCAATTAGAAAAGCTACTGTTAAAGGGCCTTTCAGTGCCGCTGCTTCCCTACTCGGAAAATCCAGTAAATTCCAAGAAATAGGCGGACTAACAGGGGATACTGCTACCACTTCCCATACTGCCTGTGTTTACCATCTTTAAAGCTGCCGAGAGAATCAAAAGACTTGGAACGGTCGTTCAATAACAGTTGCCACACTTGCGTGGATATGCCACATATTCCTCACAATTGTGCAGTTGGTTCACTTGGACGTTCAAGTTCTTGCAAACCAACTGATGGGCTGTGCTTTTTCCTCACCGAATCCATTGGTACAAACAAGTTACAGCAGGAACGCCACCCTTGGCAAGCTCCTCAAGCTGACTGGGTGAAACCGGGGAAACAGGTTTGGTCTGCAGTGAACGTCTATGGAATTGAAGATTTCATACACAAAATCCATTGGGGATTGCTTTCCATTTCAAAAACATGACATACAGTATATAACATGAAAGAATCAACAAAATATTCCAAGAAATTTCCAGGACATTGAGTTCAAATGTTCAACATAAATTGATTGTGTGTTTCCTCATCATAAACTCTTGAAAGTATCTTCAAAGGTTTTAAATGTCACTCGTTGCCACTCACAGTCCTGGACGATCTTCGAGCCGACAACACAGCCATCCGCGAAGGCACCAAACTCCTGCGACGCGACTCCGATGCTGCTAGATTACTTTTAATCATTCTGATCTGGTTTCCTGTTTTTTTTGCGTAAAAGATGTCAAAGGACACATGTTTCCCAAGAAATGTGAGCTGGGTGTGGTATGTCAATGTGTTTTATGAATTGTTGTTTCTAGTGCGGAATCAATTTGCAAAATGCCTAAAAATGCAAATATCTTTAGCTGTTGCCACGCACTTTGCAATTTAAATTGCCTGAATCACGACAATCCTGCACCTAGGATATTCCTCAATTGCTCCAGGGCTTGTCAATCAAAGGAGTGAAGTCAATTACTTCATCAACATATTAGTTATTAGCTGAGGGTAATTTGGTATGATATACAGTATTTCTTTTGGAGTGTGTTGCAAACCTTTTTGAGGGAATCATCCGAGACTTTTGCATACTTTTGCTAAGTTTGTGAGCCGGGGTCAAGGACCGGTCATCGTTGTCCTCCACATGTTTTCGCTCGGAGATGCCAAAACCCACCACGACAGGAAGATCTGCTCCCATCCTGCAGCTGGTCAAAGTAACATTCAACTGGATAACATCACTGCTGAGCAACAAGAAGGTACATGGATAGATAAATATACTGGCATGTTTTAGATATACCCAATAGTTCTTATTGCCATAATGCGGAAGTTGATTGATGGCCTAAATAAAGTTCACTGCAAAGTTTGATGATTCCAAACATGTTAATACACGCAAACTACACTCTGCTCAACCCACTGATTGTTTCACTTTTTCGGGAAGGTCATATTTGATTTCCCTCATTTTTGTGTTTCCAAACCCCCGTACAGTCTGATGCATTTGTCCAAGCTGCTTTTTGGCGGCATCCCGCACCTCAGATTCCAGATTTACAAATCTCAAAGGTTTTCGACTGTTGGACATGTGAATGCCACAAGTGTCATATACGTTCATGAAGGTCCATGATTTATCTCTGAATAGCACTGTCATGCATAACTTTATATAACTATAGAATGTTTTTGTAGAGTAGGATATCTGTGCACTTCATGTACAAAATAGTGTATACTGTATATGTTGTTGTACTACCCTTTGCTTCTACAATTGAAGGATGCCAGCCAGTACTATACAATAATTTTCAGAGCAGAAAAAAACACCCTAGAGGTGCTGATGTTTCAACATGTTGGGGTCCTCAAAAATAGTCTTCCACCCATAGGCATTCAAAAGGTTTGAAAGTTGTTGTTGGTGGTGATAGTCATTGAAAACCTTCAGTAATCTCTTCTATGTGTGTATTTTCTGTAGACCCCCTAGTACGCAGCTTTTCTAAGATTTGCTACTACTTATTATTCATGTTTATCTTAGATGTTATGCTGTGATACTTCCATTCAGACCTTGTCTTTCAGTTTCTTAAATGTTCAGTTTTTATCTTGGAAACATTTAAACGTCTGTACTGTACTCGTTTCCCCTGTCTTCCTGTTCCATCCAAAAAGTTTCGTACTAGGTTGGTACAAGGGATTTCAAAACGACAGTCACGAACAGAAATCGATCAAAAAACCCTGGCCACCCCAAAGCCAACTCCAAAAAGGTTGCTTCCCAGCCACAGACTCCACAACAGACTGCGCGGAGTCGGAAATTGGAGGATAGAAGGGAGATCTTGGGGAAAAAAAAACATTCAATGAAAACATAATCTTATTACCCTCTATAAATTCTAGGAAACTAACATATCCCACCTTGGCAAACGGAAAAACCATCGCCTCAAAAGGGCCAAACCGTAGGGGATATGGATTCGCTGTCAACTTGTAGAACCGGACACACTTCAGCTCAAGTGTTTGAACAACACCCAAGTCACTGAGTTGCCTGGTTCATTAACTGGGAATTATCCTTGACTGTGATTCCCAAAGAAGATATTGACCACAACGTTGACTTTTGCGTATTTGCATGTTGATCCACTGCATGTAGGTGGAGGTCCCTTTATCAGTTGATTACATTTAGACAAAATTCCCACATGGTGTCACAATGAATATGAAATGTTTCAGGTACCCTTGTCTTTAGGAAGCTGTTGTTTACAAGCATCGGGATTGAAAAACAAGAACAACACAATCCCAGACTCTCCAACATGCACACATATACATCGTATGTACGTGCTGATCATCACAACAGCAATGCAAGGCTTCCCTCAACACTGCATGGTTGTATGAATATTCTGTCAAATTGACACATACATAGTATAAATTCATGCAAAATTCATAATTTTTGTTTGTTCAAGTATATACTTGGTATGAGTATAATTTTGGACCGAGCCTGGCATTCCTTCAAACGAAGGGCTTTAGCATCAGCCTGCTCTGTTTCACGGGTTCCAGTTACACCAAGCAATGACACAACCTCAAAGCACAATGTGATGTGGCCAAAGATCTGTGCATATTTAAGATGTTAGGGGTGGGAAAGTGGAAGAAAATCTAGTGTGAGAAGATTTGTGTGAACATGTGGAGAATTAGTGAAGATGAGAAAATGTTCTTTCATTTGAACAACAGCCATGGCCATGGGTGTATATTTCAACAAACATCGATCTCACATATCTGGTATCTTTTGTGTGTGAGTCATGGCTGAGGTTACAACTCACGAATATAAATGAAAGATAACTTGAAGGCAGAAATTTTCTTCTGTACAGATTTCCTTCCGCAGTGTGCTGTGATTCGGCTGAAGATGGGAAACATCAGGATTACACTCACAAGATGTACTTGCGATAGACTGTCCGTGTACGAGCATATGGTCCTGGTTGGTTGTCAAGATGAGGTTGCTCAAAAGACAAAGGAAACTCTGTCTAGAACACCTGTTTGCTCTTCATATGGTCCAACTTCATGTCAACGGCGACTCGGGCTGCAAGCCGTTTCAAGAAAAAACGATGAAATATTTCTACATAATCATACGGCTGATGGAAGAAATCCTACACCACCTGGGATGCATAATAATTACCCTGTAAATAATGGGATAATGATAAGCTACATATCAACTGGTGCAGGATTTCTTCCATCAACAGTATCATCCTTTAAATTGACATGATCTGACTGTCCATTCTACCCCTAGTACTACATGTATGTATGAGAAGGCATTCTCTTCAACCTCAGTAAGTCAGCACAACCAAGATTGTGTAATTTGATGTAAGCTGGCATCTTCCAGATTGGCCATGCAGGAAGGAAAAAGTTATCACAATATGAATCAATATGAAATGATATGTGACAATGACACCTTGTTCCATCCTTGTTCCAAATTTGAATTACGTGGAGATTTGCGCATATTCTGCCAACTTCACACCGCTGTGCCAAGCAACATAGACCATGCCAGGTGTTGGATTGATGGCAGCTTCGGCAACCTGGCCATTGACAAGTTGTCAACCATGGCCTCTTAACAGTCGTAGGATCAGAAGCATCCCTTTAAATTCTTAGTTAAAGCATTCTGGATAAATTTGAACAAAAATCACCTGCTCAGAATCTTTTGAATGTTGACCACCGTTTCAATATGTCACCTCTCAAACAGCACGGACTTTGTTCATTCCAAAACAAAAACAACGACTAAAACACGATGGTTATACCACCATGTGGATACCGCCCGGAGCCACCTGCTGAATGCGTTCAGCTCCACTGGTAGGCGATGCCAAAGGTACAAGGCTCAAGTTGTGCTTCGCTGCAGCAGGAGCCATGATCTCGGCGGATCTTCGAGTGGCATGTGTTGGGGTTGCGAATTCATTTACCCTCCCTGAAACCAACATAGCCCCTGAAAATTAGGCCTTCCCAACAGGAAACCAGTCTTCCAACCATCCATTTTCAGGTGCTATGTTAGTTTCAGGGAGGGTAGATGGTTGGGAAGAAGAACTTCTCTGATCATAATCGCCTTTTGCATTTCATCTTCTATCTTCCTCGGTATGAATTAGCCGCCATGCAGAACTGAAAAAATGATCCATTGCAGAGCATCTGGCTAAAGTATAGTCTATAGCCCACAAACAAAATTCATAATTCGTAATGATTCAGTAACCCAAATTAAGGCCACTTTTGGAAGGTTTCCTTCCTAAACCACATTTAAAGAGAGACTGGCTGAGATTGGAATAGTTGGCCCAAATAATATCCAAAGCTATAAAAAAATCTGGAGAGTGTATCGTAAGAAGTTTGCCCGACTGAAATCCCGGAAAGCAAAACACATGCCAACTATAACTATATTACATGGTAGGTATCGTATACCTCTGTGTGCGCGCTTTGCTGTGATTGGTATCTAGCCAAGTTCTTCCTTCAAAGAATGCCTTGAGAGAATGCAGATTGTATCAATGGCGGAATATGTATAGCTTGACTATTTCAGTATTCAGGCTGGAATAATTCCATTCTACCTAATGTCAATACTGACTTGAACATCCATGGATCCCAAAAGTGTTGGCATCAACTTCATCCGTCCGTCCGAAGTTTTGGTGACCCAAGCGTCTCTCCAAGACTCCTCTACTGGCAAGTCCACAATGATAAAGCCGTCGATGCCGGCTTCGGAGCATTCCTGCCATGAAACTTGGGTTGCCAGCAAGTGTCCATCATCATCATCATCATCATCATCATCATCATCATCATCATCATCATCATCATCTCATGAGCGTAGAGTCAACGGCGGCAGCAACAGCAACAGCAACAGCAACAGCAACAGCAACAACAACAACAATCGTAACCAGAACCGCAGCCACAACAAGCAGGTGTCCCTGATGGCCATCCATACTGTAAATTACATCATATGTCCAACCACTGACATGATCACGCTTGCAAGACTGTCGCCAAGACTGTCTGGGGAAGCAATTGATTCTAGGTCTACTTAGGCCCTTGCAATTTCAGAAAGAGTAGCAGTGCTGTGGCCACCCTGGGAAAAGATGAACCACCAAAGTAAAGTTAGACATATGAGTGCCGGATAGCTCTACGTCTGTTGCTCTTCTCATACTCTTCCTTCCCACATGTATCAGTCCGTTCCAGAACAAGCACGTGTCTGTCGCTTCAACTTTGCAAAATATAAATATACTAATTACTAAGATATGTTTCCCAACCCTTCCTGGATCAGAAAACAAAACTCAACGAGAATCCTTGCAGGTTTCTTCACAACCAGCTGCCAGGAAGGAGTTGTAATAGCCCATGAGCAACAAAGGAACTTTCAGTCCCTTAGCACCTAAGTTGATAACCCAATCCATGAGAATAACCATGGACTCAATGGATTGAATAAGAGAAGGAATACTTAATTCGTTTAAGTAGTCTTTTGCTATTGCTAAGATTCCCAAACTTGAATCTTTGACTGATCACTTTTCCAGGAAATCAGTCATGGATCATTTTGAATATATTTATTTGTATACAAAATCTATGCGGTTTCTCCCTGCATGTTCTTTCTAATCATGGCCTTTTACTATCATTTAGGGACATTCCTTTACCATTGGAAACAATCCTGCTGATTTTGACCAAGCAAATTCTGGCGACAACGCTATGAAAATGATGGAAGTGTATTCCAATTAGGATTATGAAACGTAAAATTTCAAGTATAGACACCTCCACAACCATGCCAATGTTTACGTGCAGGACACAAATGGATGTGGTGATAAATATATGCACATAAAATTTTCAGCTTCCGACCATAGAACCGATATAGCGAGGCACGCGCTTGTCTCGCAAAAGAAATGACATCAGAATAAATTGTACCTTGGACCAAGGTCACGAGTTTGAGACAGCTTAAGAGCAAGGGAAACTGGGTTCACTCCTCCATGATAAAATCCTTCATGCGAGAATCAATCGGTGAATAGAATTTGGTGTTGCTTTTTGCTACAATGACTTCTGCACTATCCATGAAAGCACAGCTCTTTGCTGCCTCAAATAGACCCATAGTCGCTCTCGAAGCAAAAAAATGTGAACATCACAGGTCCTTTGACTCCATGTGGCCAGGTGAGCCAACTCTACCAACTGGATAATCAATGAGAATCAGATTAAGTTTTGAGAGGCACTTGACTTTGAACCATCAAGGACTGAGGTGGTTGCTATTTTTGCCAGAAGTTCCTAATAGTTTCAAAGGAATATATTATAAAGTAGGGAATATGTTGTGTTCACAAGAATTGTCTTATACCCAAAAGATCTCAGAAAGATTCATTCTCAGGAAACCCCAGATTTACAAATAGAAACAGCACAACCCCATGATCTCAAACTTAACTTCTCGTTGATTTTGAGGGTTTCAACGAAAATCCCAGATCTATGCAACAAGTATAAGTATCGCAAAAAACCTGTTATTATCAACTTCCATCCATTTATCTAAAAAAGCACCGTGCAAGGCCAGGTGCCGTTCTTGATGGCCACCACACTAGCTGCCTCAATGGCACTGCCATCTGCCATGGGATCGCTAAAAGGAACACCCAATTCGATGACATCGGCGCCTAGCGAAGCGGAGTGGCCCAAGTTGAGTCAGTGGCCTTGAAGTGAAGTCAAAACTAATATATAGATCAACCATGAGACTCATGGGGTGATTTCAAGCCACTTTTCTAAACAAAAAAAAAGGATAACAAAAACAGGAATCTTACAATCTATTTTGGATTATCGTCGCAAGGAGTGGAGTAAAAAATCATGCAGAACAGAATTGAAACCACCTGGTGGCTCTGTCGCTGGCAACCAGCGATATAGATGGTTCGCGCAGAACTTTGTGGGGAAGGGGCCGTTGGGTTGTGTTGTTTGTTGTTTCATGGCATCTCTGGTGGCATGATAATGGATGAATTCTTGGGCTTTTTCTCAATCACCAGCAAGTGATCAACAACCAGCTTCCCAGCCAAACTTATCAGAATGGTAAGTATCCGTGATACATCTCTGACACATCAATTCATCTCACTTGTACATCTCCACCCAACCCTCCGTTTCGTTTGCGCCTTGCTTCTCTAACTCCAAAAGTGCCGGCACCGTGTCATCCTTCTTTGGATAACCTGCCTGGGAGACGGTTTCTGCAGGTGCGCCAAAGTGGTGTTTTATTTGTTGGCAAAGAATTAGGGAATTTGCAAACAATGAACTCTTACAAGACAGTAGTCCAACTGTTCGATTCTATGAAATTAAGAGCAATGGGTTTGTAAAATAGACAAATATGCCTTGGCTTGGATGCAATGACAATGATTGACATGGATTCTGTCTTGCGTCATACTTCAGGCCTTTGACAGAAAAAAATACTATAGAGACTTCCAAAGCCAAGTAACTACTGGTGAGAAGGAGTCTTGCCCCATAAGATACGGCCCGAACACATACAAACACCTTCTGAGACTTGTGAGATTGTATGTGGAGGATATCACCCAATGTTGGATTCTATTTTTCAATGCTCCTTTTGGGAGCAACCAAAGCTTGTGGACTTGGCATGGGAAAAAGGTTCAAACAGGAGCTCCACTCCGAAACTCATCGGCCATCGTAAAACTCTAATCATCACATCATGTATGGCTAAGCCATGGTGAACAGGTGTGTATCTAGTGGGGAAAGCTTGTTTACACATATCATTTTTTTTCAGTACTCGACAATGCGATAGAAATCGATTCAAGATGTATCATGTATCCAAGCTATCCAGGCATTTTTGGTGATGATATCCCCTGACAAGCTCACCTATATAGTTGAAGCAAAACACTAGTCCTTTTGAACCAACTATACAAAACCACGGACATATAAACCCGTATATTATGTATCTGCTAATCATATACACGTATGTTTATTGTACAAATACTACTTTGGAAATGGAATTCTATCAAGAACTGACCAACACCAAAATCATTGCAAAAGCAATGTAAAGCAACTTTATTGACAACCGAAGAGTCAAGCTTCAACCAACCAAACAATTGATCATCCAACAAACAAACAAAAAAGAGACCCCCGAAATCATATTTCCTCCCCAACTCCCAATGGTCCCAAGGCCGGCACCGTGATGAAGGCCACCATGGCGGTACGTTTTGCCTTGCGGCACGCGGCAAAACGCTCCTCAGTGCGCCGAGTGCTTTGGCCTGGTCACCTTAAGGATACATCATCCTGCAATTATGGTTGTCATTCAATATGAATTTTGGCAGGGTTCACAAATCAAAAGACAATTAGACGGGTTTCACTAAAGAGGGAATCTTCAAGTAAAGTTGTTGTTTGCGATCCTAACATTTCGAGTGAGGGATTCCAAAACATGATAGTACTGCTAGGCCTGGACTGTGCTGGTTTCTTAATGGACTTGCTGCAGTCTTTATCTGTCTACAATGGATGATCTCAAAGGTCATTCCCTCGGGCTGTTGCCCGCTCCGGATAGGAGCCTGCATAAGCAATATGTGCAGGATCTTAAGGCACAAGACGTCTTCTACGTGTATTGTTTCGTAAATTGCTACATTACAAATTGGGGCTCTGGACACTCTCTGGAAAACTTCAAACAGCCTAAATTGCCGAAAGATCCAAACTCTTGCATTAGCCATTTCCACCCATTTCCACCATACTCTATCAACTGCTCCTGGTCCCAACTTGCGTTCGAAACTGAAAAAAAACAAGGGCAACTTGGATCATGGCAACTGAAAACCTACCCAAATTTGGGTTGCAAATATCTTTAAAAAATCCATCCCAAATTAAAACTTGAAGACAAATGGCTGATCTTTCATCAAAACCCTCCACTAAAAAGTGAGCAAAGTTACAGCCAAACGTGTCGACATGGCCCAAAAATTGGAGCTCGAAAGCAAAAAGCTGAGCTCACTGAGCTAAAGATCTACGCAAATCTTGAGCCCAAAGGATTGTCAAAAATGATGAGCCAGGGGTGAAAGGGAACAACTTGAACCTGGTTGAATAAAGAGTGGTTTCAAAAGTGAGAAGCATGATTCTTTTGGTCTGACTTAAACAATATAAATCAAGGACTTAGCCCTAAATTAGCACAAATGCTAAAATCATGCTCACAAGTCATCTGTAGCTCATGTTCCTTTCCAACTTATGGATTTCCATGTCATTCTGGGAGGATTTCCCTCTTCAAAGCACCTTTTTTCAGAATGAGAATTCTTCCGTAATTCCCTTCCCGTCGAACCAGCCGCCTTGGGAATCTTCCAGGTAGAACTTGGAAATGCAGCCTGACAGGGAAAGGGTCTGTGCTTATTCCTCAACCATGCAGTGGGATCGTTTTTTTTATGATTCGATTTTCCAATGATTAGCAAACAACTTGAGTGGGATTACACATATTTTTTGTTTGTTTTGTTAATGGCGTATTTTGTTCTATCATTGGAAAAAACCGAATCTATTTGAGTACCAAGTATTTTTTTGGAGGATGGTTTATACTCTAGAGCATAGGGAAAATAAGCTGAGGCATCCACCAGCAAAAGTTAATATGAAAGAAACCATAAGCCGAAATTTCGTACGTGTCTGTCTTGGCTCTCGATATTTATGTGTCTATAGAATGATGTCATGAAATGCAGATTTGCCTATTGTCACCATCTGTATCAGCTAAAAATGGTCACTGTATTATATCATATCATACTTGATCCAAGTACTTACAGTGTACTAGTACTCCAAGTGTTCGACACAACTCTTGATTCCTGAAAAACATTGCACGCACACACACAATACACATCCGGAAAAATCCAAAAGTTCCCGAAATGGTGCATATTGCAAGAGGAACTGTATCTGTGTCCATCGTCCCTACCAAATTTCAAGCAGACAAAAAAGTCTCCACCCCTGGCCTGGGATATCATAGGCCTACCCTCTAGTAAACTAACGTAGCGAGGGAATATCCCCATGTTCAATAGGAAATGCATCTTCAATCCGGGTCCATTTTTCAGCCAGCGATGTTAGTTGTCCGGAGTGTAAACCACAGCTGTTTCGTTGTGTTTGTTTCAATGGATGGATGAAAGAAAAGGGGCTTCATTCCTTTCATCCATACCACCCATCCAGCCTGTGCCATGGCTCCACATTGCTAGCCAAGGGGATGGCTTCCAACCAAACAAAACATGCTAAGTTAAATCATCCCTTTTTTACGCTAAGATGTTGAAAGATTTTGAACAACTTCATCAAACCTCAAAAACAAGCAAAACAATGTGGGTGACGACAGTTTTTGTTGATGTTTGACTTCGTTGCATATCATACTACGGCTATATGTAGTCATACATAGTTGTTATTCAGCGCTATTCATAGCTGATGACCGATGACCTGATATTGGAAATATATTTTGTAGCTCATGCAAACCACTGTATAGTAAAAATAATCACATATAATCAAATATTCCATATTGTATATCCATATCCACTAAAATCTCACATAATTCCATAAATTCATCCACTCTATGTATCATTTCTTACGATTGGATTCCTAAATTCTGCTTATGTGCGCGTTCCCAACTCTCATAGCTGAAAATGGCCCCAAGCTTCAGGCAGGCTGATCTCAAGTGATCATGAAACATAATGGAACTGCATCACCTCCAAATCATTCTACATCATGATTGGGGTGTTCAATCACCTCCTCCGCATGGTATATAGGGTTCCATTACCATTCTCAGGAGGTGATTGGATCCCTAGGGTTCAGCATCACTTCAAATTGGTAGAAGCTTCTTGAGCACAAATTGCATCCACAAAAGGAAATCATTGGGCGCAAGTTGATGTTTAAAGGGGTTCTTTTTTCCCATTGGTACGTTCCCAGGTCTCGTTTTGGGGATTGAAGACAAAGGTTGCCCGTGAAAAGCCGGTGCTTTTGAGGGCCGAAAATCCACCACCAAACATACCCGTGAATCTCACACCCTGTCATATATGGCAAATGTCACATTGGCATGACACGGAAAAATTAAAAACACAGACTCGAAGTATCACCACCTCATGCTTTCCCCACAATCTTGATATTCAAGGAGGTCCAAACCATTCCAACAGCCCAAAATCAAACCTTGAAGTACATGAATCTGCATCTAGTTCTAAGTTGGAGAAAAGGATGACAACCTGAGTGTTGCACCAAAGATCGAGGTCCAGGATGTAGTCCAATGGTGCTGGCAGGGTGATTAGAAAATGATGACGTGAGGACCCGTGACAACTATGATTCTGCGAGACAGCAAAGGGAATAGGAAAAGGAGGGATGTCATGACTTCGAGAGATGTTCTGGTCAAACAAATCACCGGGATACCGCTCTGTGAGTTGCAACATCCAATTCAAAGACCGCTGTCTTTTTAATGAACTGTTCCATGGAGCATGTACAGTGCACATTGCAATGTATGATACATGTCATAAATTGTCATTCTAGTAAGACAACATTTCTCACTATTGGCACCCTTCTAGTTCTCATTTTCCCGGCACGGGCCGCATCCATCACCCGGCGCACTCTTCGTTCCACGGATGGTTACGACCTAGAAGACTCCAACGATGATACCAATCACTTGACATTACAATTCTCGGAGGACCTTGTACTGCATCAATGATTCAAACAGCGTGAAACGACATGATATGGGAGGATTTATAGTGTGGTGTATGATAAACTGGTAAATGTATGGTATGGGTTGGTCTGAAAGGGTATGATATGACATTCAATACATGTGTGTACATGAGTGGTGTGCTTTGATACAAAAACAATTAAAACTCTATATTTGTGATAAAAAAATATGGAAACAGATAATATACTGTAAGTGTTGTTAATGAAATATGCCATCATGTAAGATACTCTACATGTTGTATTTGCATATGCAAATTGTATATCTTAAACATATGTATTATATCATATGCTAATATGATGAACAGCGACCAACACCGGGGGTGTTTCTTACCAAGCAACACTGGTGTTCTCCAGCTTTGTTCCACGTCGCCCTTGGAAGACAAACCATGAGGTCCAGTCTCCGATTTCACCTCAGCGTACACTGAATCAAAACATGCCTGTCATTGGGTTATTTGGTCATCTATAAGAATTGGAATTATAATTACCCTCCCTCAACTAACAGTTCGCACCTGAATCACTGGGGTTGGAAATGAAACTTTCCTTTTGGGTCCCGGCCTCCTGGCAGGTGCTATGTTAGTTTTGAGGGGTGTATGAGGATCTGTCGGTTAAGCATTGTCATGATCACTATATTTTGTTGGGAGATTCTGTTGGGCTCCATCCCTTCATCCTAAGCTTCTACTTTTGATGACTGAAATCTGGGTAACCACCCTGAGATGTACAAAACCTTGTACACAATTTCACAAACGACCTGAAAGCTGATGACAATTGGCGGAAGTGAAACCTTCCAGTTTAACCTCCCGGCAATTCTTGGATATTTCTCCTATATTTCAGACTACTACACACAACCGGGAGATGTGCTGATGTGTTGGATTCACCTCTGTATATCTTCCTCAGTTCCAGGCAATCCTCATCTCTCGGTACGCATCGGTGTTCCCGCCTGGGAACACAGTCGGAATCGGAAATCTGTCGCGACAGCCACGGAGCTTCATTTTTTTCAGGTGTGAGTATTTCTTGTATGCAAATTTTGTCATTAGATATTAGATATTCATGTGACAAACGATAATGTGTATATATATATATATACTTGTAAATGTATTATTTATATATATATACACGTTCTACGTAAATATATATATTCCTCAATGTTTGACCTTCATGTTCTATCACATCGATAATTTGAATTCATGTTGATCTCATTCATCATCGTCAGCGTGGTCGTCATCATCATCCGAGGAATGTGAGACGGATATCAAATTGATAAAGGCGAACCCTACCCTCCATGCCCCACAGCCGGGCCTTTGTTGTTTCACCAACCTTAGTCTTACGACTTACAACTTTTACATTGGGCTCGCAATCTCTTGCAATCTCAAATAATGAAATCATAAACAAAAGAAACAGTATATAATGCACATGTTTCAATGGGTTAGTGGAGTGATTTGTTTGTTTTTGTTGAGTACTGTTTTTGGGAACCAGGGTTCAACGGAGTGATTTTCGGCCATCTTTTGTGCCAAGCTTGAACGAAGGGATGTTTGAGGACTCTTGTTGACTGCTCACAATCACTCAATAATCATACCTTTACATCACATAATGACATAATCATATACACAACAAGGTTGTATACCTCTTGATTCCTCTCACTAACACACTTTCCCTTTAGAATGCTGCAACTTGTGAAGCAAGCAGCTGTTGGCCGGCCAGCTTTCTCATTCGTGAAGCCGTTTCAACTATTTCAACTTAAACCACAGTGAAATCTGACCGTCCCCGGCCACGCAAAATGGATCTTCTGAGAAAACACCAACAAACATGATTTCTGTCCCCTAAGAACATTGTTTGCCAACGACTTGCCCCAGCTTTACACAACAACATCAACAACGTATCATTCCATCATCTACCAACAGTTTGATATGTTGATATTATTTGTACCTTTTTGGTGCTATCCAAGAAGAACCAAAACCACAAGCACTCCCATTGGTTCAAGGCACTCCCATTGGGGCAACCAATGGTGCAAATGCTGCTCAAGCTGATGATCCACCAAGTACACCAACTGGACATGGGAATCACCGGGTAACCAATTAAGGGTAAACCTTCTTTTGTAAGGAAGAAAATTGTTTAAATTGGCATATTTTTTTCTCAAAATTCACCATTGGAAAAAAACAGGATTGAACATCCTCAACAAATTGATGCTAGGGGATAGAATTCATTAAGAATCAAGGCATTCAATTGTTTGGACCTGCTACATTTCGTTACATCACGTTCGCGCATATTAAGTAGCCCGGTACCTGTTGGACCATCCTGGCATTGCCGAAAACATGAAGATGATGTATTCCAGTACACATGACCGGGAAAAAATATGCTGGTTTGACGTCATAAAAGGTACACAGGAACCATATCATCAAGCCATCAACGGCAAAATGATGTGTATATATATATATATAACTATTAAACTTTTTTATTTGTAAGAAACACCGACTCACCTATAACAAACAAATTGTAACATACTTTGAACATGATCAAAGAATTTGTTCCTTCCAGATTGGATCACAGCAATTGTTCAGGCCCACTTAGCCGGCGCCTTGTTGAACAAACCGAAATCCACCAACTGCAAGTTCACCGTTTCATCAGTGGTACCCTGAGGGGTATCACAAGTCATGAAACCTGTGACAAAACAACAACTTGGTATTTGAAGTATTTGCCCTGAGTATCTTAACATCCCCGTTGGGCCAGCCAACATCTTAAATCATGATGATTTTTATGGTTCGGGGACTCCAGTTGATGCTTATTTCGAATCCAAACAAATCACATCTCACTTCTAACTAGCTTGCATCCTTGCTGTGGTTGTCGTTCAAGGGATACACATGGACATGAAGTTTCACGATGTCCATGGTACCTAGACCGATTCGGCGAAACAAAGAAATGACAGTTGGATTGAACTTCAAACTGGTGATACTTTACTGAAATCTGCCTGATAGAAAAACAAATAAGCATGCATGTATATATATATATGTACATACAACCTATCGCGATAGATACATTCACATTGTTGTAAAATATGTCAACATTGATATCTATATATATATACAGTATATACATGTGATTCATATGATATATACATACATGCTGAGCCCCCAAAGAAACAAACATGCTAGACATATGTTACAATGCATTCATCTTCGATTCAGATCAAGGTCATTTTAGAGTCGAATTAGTTAGTAACAACTCATATCACATTCATATTGGACTTACATTCAACTAGCTCTAGATACATATTGCTGTAGATTCAGATTGGATTCATGTTAGATGCACACTAGTTCCAGACTTGTAAGAGGCTTAGATCATATGACAATAATATGCAATTAGACCCAAATCAAGTTAAAATCATAGTTCATACTAGATTCATGCTGGAGTCAGATTATCACTTATATCAAATAACTCAAAAAAACTCATATAAGACTCCATATTGGACTCATGTTGGATTCATATACTAGCTAGTAGTAGCTCTCATCTTTGACTCATTATGAACACAAAGAAAGTACAACAGCAAACCTCTCAGTCTTGGTGTTCTCCAGATGCTTATGGGTTGACCAAAGTCATCAAGTCCAACATCACTCAAGATCAGCTTGTTGAGGGCTGATAAAACATTAAACCCCTCTGTTGCCACGAACCAACATTCTGAGCAACCCGGACATATGTGATGGAGCAAGCGGCAGCAGTGAAATTTTCTGCCCCTGTAGACGGAAATGAGCATCATGATGTTAGGATACGAGCTAAAACACTGCTACGAACAACCTTTTCTATTCATGCAATCGTAAAATTCCCCTCAGTTCTTTAATCATCCTGAGATCGCCTAGTTTCTTTGTTTGCCTTGCCAATGCCAAAATTGGACAAAAAATTGGCTTGTGGATGGAGCCATTTGCTGCAACATAACTAACACAACGAATGCTAAGAGCCCGACCCCAATAGATCATCTGTCCATCCTTTGGAAAATGAAACTTACCTCGATGTGCTTGAGCTCACAAGGGTAAGGGAGGTTGTTGGAGTGTGAAATATGGTCAAACAATGTCAAACATGTTTGTCTGTGTGTGTCCATGCTGCATCCCATGATGACATTTGAAGACCAAATGTACTAGATACGTATGTACTACACAACTATAAATCCAGATACATAATATGTTACCGTGTAGATACATATATTCATGATATATTCACGTCTATCGATGATTTGGTACATGTCTACCGCAGATACTTCATTATCAATTCTGGTTGTTTGATCAATTAAAGTGATAAATCCTTCCCTTAAACATCCTTAAACTACCTTTCGAAATGGCTCAAAGTTTTTCGCAAACCTCTGAAAATTGCCAGCATCCTTGGGCTAGAAAAGGATTCCAAATCTCCGAATCCGATAAACTGGGAATGTTTAATGTTGAAGGATTTTTGAACCATAGGCACATCATATACCCATAGCCAATATTGTTTCAACACATATTCACTCACTTCCAGACAGATCTCAAAAATGCCAAGCCACGGTGGTCAAAGTGATGTGTGTAAAGATCACGTTTGACCTTTCCCGAGCATCTTCAAACAAAAACATCTTGAAATGCAACATCAGTGTACAGAGTTTCATCTCATCGAGTTTACCTCTGCAACATGAAAACTGAGCTGATGTTAAAAAAAGTCATGAAAAGCATAAGTGGATCAGGAACTAGCAAACATTCCTGCACGTGTACAAAGGAACCATTTAATCCTGCACTGGAAGGTTAGTCCATGATAATCTCCATTATGCTCGTGTCCAGATCGTGGAAAACGGCAAAATCTAAAGGTATCTAGCAATATCTGACGTGTACCTACTCATGCTTTGCGTGGTTTAAAACACCACTGTCTATACCTTGTTGCAGATGTTTGCAGCATGTGTGAATCATCCAGCAACCAGGCACTGTATTGGTACTTGTATGAAAAATGCCACGAAACATTAAGACATCCACCAGCTTCAAAGCTGAAAATGCGAGTTTTCAAAACAAAACACTGAAAGCATGTATGAATAAGAAAGTTACCGAGGGAATGACAGAGTGAATGAGTGAGTGAGTGAGTGAGGAGCCTGACTGAATCAACGAGTGAACGCATCAATGAAGCAATCTAATCAATGAAAAAGCAGTTCAATCAATCGAATGCTAACGTCAAGGTGCTTTAGTTGCTAAGCAAATGCGAGTAAGTACGGTACGCTAGTATGTGTGTGTATGTACATGTGTGCATTCCACGACCACACCAGCAAACAGCAAAGTAACATACAAACTTAATCAAGATATCCTAGAAGGAGGGAATTACATGTAGAATCAGATCTGAGTCATGCTCTATCTTACCTTTCAAAATCAGAACAAGCCAGTAGATCAAGTGCAGACAAAGAGGCTAAGGCGCTCAAAGAAACCGAGATGAAGGTACTCAGCAATAAGGTCAGGAGAATTGTAAAACACCTCGGTTTTTAGCGTCACTTAAAGGAATGTTTTTTTTGGGGGGTTGAAAAAACGCAAGTCGAGGGTCCCCCCCCCAAAAAAAAAAACAACGTGTTCAAATTTGAAACTCAATCTTGCGGCTCTGCAACTTTAAAAACTCCAAAGATTCGTGAGGGAATCACAAAATGAATCTTGATTTCTTGGCATATCTTGGCTATCTACAAAGACTTGAAGTATCCTCATGAACCGAACCGTCATCTCCTAAAAATGGGCAATTGCTTCCCCCAAGTTCGACTCGTCTTTCATGCTCAAGACACAGAGAGATGCGCCGCAAGCGATGGAGCTTCCGTGGCAGGAGACATTGACTAAAGACCTTGGGTGAAACTGTTGGCCCGAGACTCGAGACCGTGTTTCTTCTTGTCCTATTCTATGGAAACATTTTCTGCTAAAATATAAAAATACCACGATAGACATGATCTTATGATATCTATTTTGGAACATCAAGGAAGTTTTTGGCTGCCATCACCTACCCCACCGTCTAACCTGTCTGATCCGAGTTCTGGTCGACCAACCGTTGCCCCCAGGACGCCCGGACACACAAAATGCAGCTACGAGCCACTAGGGCCGGAGACTTTGTAGCGCAAAACGTGAAACTCGGCAGCTTTAGACACGGGGGACACGTTTCAGTTTGGGGGGTAAACGTGTGCAGTAACATGTTGGAAATAAGAGAGAAAGCCACTTATACATTCCTTTATATGGAGATGTTTCAAAAAAGTATTTGCAATGTCAAAGTTACTAAAGTTCATTTCGATTGTTTGTTGTAAGATGTTTCAAGTTAATGAAGTCTAATACAAGGAGTTGAACACATAAAATACCTTGCAACTCATTTTCGAAGGACAAGTTAAAAGAGTAAGTGGCATTGGAATGCGCAGCCTTGGCAGTGAAATTAAAGAGTCGATCACACAGCTTCAACACCTCATGTGCTACATCACATTCACAGGAATCATCAAACATCGCCGGTTGCTTAGAAAAAAATATGTTTCATATATGTTTGATCGTTTTTTTAAATGTTCTCTTGTTTGGAATTCCCTCCTCCCGAGTGCAGGTCTGCCTGAAAAAAAAACGTAAAAAACATATCTTCAGAATTCGAGAATGTAACAACGATCATACAAAGAACTCAGCCGTTCCCCATGAGTCTTTGCTTGGACTCCAGTCATCAACGCCAAGGCCGCCAGGAAGAGGCATACCGCAACATGACAGCTGCGCCTCGTAAAATTTGACAACGCGCAAGGTGACTTGATAGTGTGGCACAACAAATGCTGTTTTCTTCTGGAAAATACGGGGATTGCTGGGAAAGTATCCAACACATTTACCAACATTATACTAACTAATACTGTACGATATTTGTTAACAACTGCAGGGAATAAAACAGAAGTGTGTATCCAGATTTTACTTGTGACAAGTGACACTGAACAAACAAACAAAACAAATAAACAAAGAAAGACACCAACATACAAACACGCAAACACACTCACATCTGTGTGTGTTACTAGCAATCTTCAATCAGTGAAAGGAGGGACCCTAGGCTCTGAGAAGCTCACGCATTCTCAGGAAATGCCTCCGCAGCGACACAACGAGCAATACTCTCAGGGGTGTGATGCTCATCAAACAAACCAAACGAAAAAAGTTCTCAATCTAGTCCCGACATTGGAATTGCAGGTGTTTCAATGGTGCGTTACACTGCTCTTGTCTTGCCGTCTTACCTTTTCTTTGATCCCCGCACTGACGCAAAAAAACATACTGAAATGAATTCAAAGTACGTCACAGAAGCACATCAAACTATCACCACGACATCTACTAGCATCTATTCCAGTCACCAAAAATGATATAAAAAGGTCACATAACAACTGATTTTCTCTCCATCCATGACTGGCGATTCTTAGCTCTGCCATCTCGCCGTGATTTGCGGCCTTCAGACCAACAGCTGGAGAGGCCAAGACGGCCAACCTCACAACAGAATTCAATTTGGATATCCACTTGTGACCTGACATGGATGCATTGTACTATATAGATCTATATAGTTGACTTAAAACACGTGTACACATGTAGATTTCAACAAATGTTGATCTAATTTGATAGTATGTTTTAGCAATACCTATCATGTATCAAATGTATCAACACCTTCACCTTCACTATTCAAAATGCCTATTTATATAATCTAAACAAAACATGATATGAATCTACAGTAGACCCACTTGTTGGACTGAAGTCACTCAACCACCTACATTGCACCCATGAAGACTGACCATGAATTTGTGGCACCATGGACATCATTGACCAACATCATTGATGGGTGATGTGACCACAATTATGAAACGTTTTTTTGATAAAAATGAGAATGTCACCAAACAAAGACACCATTAGACACCTATAATAATATCTATATACATTTATATACATAATTCTCCTGTTGGATCCAATTCCAAGCCTCAACCACCCTGAGGCAAATAAACATGATGCACAAACTACAGTCATCATCGATCCAAAAATACAACACCATTCCAAGGTCTCTGAAAAAATCACCTGACTCATGCCGAGTGTAGTGTTCCAACCACTAGGGATGCTACAGCAGAAGTCCACAAATGCCTTCTGCATAGTACCTCAGTCTATGGCTATGGCAATAAACAAGTCCCCATATTAGGTTGAACCCACAAGCAAAAGCCTTCGCGCCTATATGTTCAACTTCAGTGAGTCTTGAATCTGTCGATATACAGTATACTGATATACTGTATATAAGATACCTGGAGATTTAGAGACTCAAACAATGCCATAAAATATGTATATATATAGATGTATACGCATACATATATCTATATGCGTGTGAATATAATGTAAATCTTGACATTTCCTCAAGATGCAACAAATAGGTCAAGGTTGGGATTCATAGGAATTGAATTGCCAAAATCCTGCACTACTTCGGACACATCTTGGGATACCCTCTTGGGAACTAACATATCCTCATCCCAATGGTACTTTTGAGTCGCTGATTTTCCCTTTCCCAAGGCGGGATATGATATGTGATCGTTCCCTAGAGGGTATTTTAGTCAACTGGTGCAGGATTTCGTCCATCAACATCATCTGGATCTTCCGAGAACCTTGGAGGTCCTTTCAGATTGGCTAAGTATAGATGATTTAACAGAATCATTCAGAGTGTGTAGACATAAAAAAAAGGCACACTTGTCATGTGTCTGTAGATACATGTATGTGCATAATTATATCATATGTATGTATAAATATATATATATGTGTATGCGCGGATATGAAGAATGTAGAATGGCTCACCCACCTTTGTTGACCTTGATGCACCGGAACAAATGAAGACTTCTGCACAACTTTGGGGGGCCTGCAGAGATGTTCATGACTTTAAAGATTGAGATTATCTCCGAAGTGCTAAACTGATATAAACAAAGATACCTAGATACCACACATGTAAATAATATGTTCATATTTTTCCCCAGTGGAGTCTTCTTGTCGGCCATGTCAAAACCTTGAACGGTGTCTTTGTTCTGACACACATATGTCGAATGTACTTCTAATAAAGATTGCACAAACTTCACTGGAGGTTACCTGAAGCCTCAATGATGAACAATCGGTGCCATATTTACTACCTTTGTATGTATAAATATATATAATATATACCTCTGGTATATGTATAATTCACAACATATGTAAATATAAATATATATATATGTATACATAATCCATAAACGATATACATCTACACTATACCAACCACCATCATCATCTGGACACCAAGTCGGTTCACTCAAAACCAAGTGGCTTGGTATAGAAGAGTACAATGCAAATCACCAAACCGCAAACCAAATATAGTATGCAGCCTGACAAAATGGTGTTCTTTTTTCTGATGTTTTTTCGCGGACATTTTTGGATGAATCTACGGGGCGATCTCATGTATAGCTTCTGCATGAGGAGTATTAGGTGGTCACAGCATTGCAAAAGCATCACATGCAGTAAGAACATTGTTTTCACATTGTATTCACTGAATCATTGAGGTCTTTTTGAATCTGCTAAGCTGACATCTACCGCAAATTCAGGCCAAACCCTTGTGGAGGCATTAGGGCTCCTGTACGGATCAGATCTAATTCGGGCCGTTAGGTTGTTCATTGGTGTATATAGTGATATGGATGATGTGGAACAATCCTTGCTTCAAATCCCACACAACAACCCACAAGCTTGTTATGCAGCCATGATAATCAGCTCACATGTTCACAGAGGTTGACCGGCAAATAGGCGTAGCTAGAAACCACAAGCTGTGATCATCTTGAGTTGTGCATGTTGGACACTATCGACATTTGATGATTTTCCAGTAGAGTGATATAGTACCTGCAAAATACAAACGGCAAAATACTGATGAATCACACATATGTCATAAGAAATACCTCCACGATAACAAACAAATAGGTAAATTCACAACCATATCTAGACTCTAGATATTTTATACATTCATATATCATATATCTGTTTGAACTATGAGGATTGACCGATTTTTTCTCCAACATGTTATGCTCTTACACAACCTGACATCAACCAGTATTTACTTCATCCGTCCAAGTCCAACGTTTTGCTCAGTCTTAGTTTGCGCAGCAGTTACTATATTATAGTCAAGTTTTGCGATCTCAAATTTTGATCGCCGTACTGTTCATGGCTGAAATCCACCAATCTGTTATGGTAGTTTATCATAGTTTATCCATGTTTATCAGGGGTCATTATATCACCAACCCAAACAATGCATTATATTGGAGAAATCCCTGAAAGTTACCATAGATTTGTCTTGTTTGATTCCCCCCAAATGGGTAATTTAATAACAACTATATAATCCCATTAGGAGTCTTACAAATACCAGGTATTCCACCATTTCTGACCGAGTCTTTCCTGCCTTGGATGATGTGATCTGGGCTACATCCACAAAAGGTCTCCCAGAACACGCTCCACCTGGATGGTCAAATGTAACTGAAAAGATTGATTGCAACATCATGGCCTACCATTGAGAGGATCGCTATCATCATCATCATCATCATCATCATCATCATCATCATCATCAACATCATCATCATCATCAACATCATCATCATCAACATCATCATCATCATCATGTGAAGCAAGGGTCGTGAGTGAATGACCACATTAATGCAACAATAATTCACCAACCAACAAGAACCAGGATATTTCTTAAACCCTACAGTACTAAACTTGAGGGACTGGTAACAAGGCTCCGCGCAAACAACCAAAAAGGAACGCTTTGGAAATACTTGGCTCTATCCTTGAACAAGAATCATTCGCATCATTCCAATTTCATGCAGGACTTGCTATAGCATCTATTTTGTTGCATATATGTGGGAAACTGAAAATAAATATATTGAGTCTGTAAAGTTGATGGCATGTTTGTCTCCAAAAACCCTGTTTTCAGCTACAAAATCAGTGGTTGAAACCCGTCGCGCCCCAGTTGCCCCCGAATGGATTTCTCAAGCCGAAGGGACGGATCCAAGGCATTCAAACGAACAGCCACCACCAGGCTCATGCTATATCGCGCCAAGGGTGTTTTCCTAACGGGGTGAGACCCAAGCAGCATCTTGAAGCAGCAATCAGATTTATGATGATTCATGGATGTTTTTTTTTCGACCTTAAGAAAATCACTCCCAACACTTGGAAATTTTCGGAAGCAAGTCGCAAATAAAATGGTACTCAATCTCGGTGACTTCATGCAAGCGATTTTCATTGAATCATCTTTGTGTCACTGGGTAGTAAAGGGTCAGGACCGCTACAGTAGTGTAACAAATGACTCTGAGCAAAATTTGGACCCAGCAACGCCCTGTCATTTGAGGCGTGATTCAGCAAAAACTGATACGGCTGCCGAAGAATTCATGCCTGAGATATGCATCCATTCCTGCTTTACCGGCGGCCACCTGCACGTTTCACTGCAAGGAAGGTAGGAAATGAGGGACACACACATACGTACGTATATATCATGAATATATGGAGATAGTCAGTCTGACATGTGGAATGAAATAATGTATGTGTAGCTGCTTGTAGATTTAAGTTCCGCATGTGATTTCATTTCCCACTTACCGCCTTACACTCCTTACAAACGTTTTGTGCCTATGTTTTTCTCCTTCCACTGTATCAAAGGTTTCAGCCACTGCAACATCTCCGAAATGAAGTCCAAAATCTGTAGTCCCAAACAGGTTAACCAGCATGACTTCAGCCTTCAGTCCTGATGTAACTTCTTCAAACTATTCATTGTCTATTTTTGGAATTCCAGTGTGAAGCTTGCTTGCGTGGAGATTGCAGCAAAAACTCTCCTGCCCAGTATTTCTTGAACGCTCTATCCATGACCACGTTTGAAGGAACCCCAGAAACTCCTAGGACTTTGTGCTGAAAGTTTTCTCAACAATCAAGAATTGCAGAATAAGAGGTGCAACAAAAATTCAATTTGAAATCCTATCCGATATCCATTCCTCTACCAATCTTACTGAGCGAATAACTATGCGTACTTCATCTCAACGTGACCAATTTTACCAACCTTCACCGTTCACCAAGCATCCACACATCATCCACCACTTGCGATCCGCAAGGCAGCTCTGAGCGAGAATCGGGAAACATGAAGCAAATGGAATTTTGACAACCGGGATTCACATGATGAACATATGTAAATACATGTAAATACCCTCCAGGGAACACTCACTTGTCCCACCAAACGAGAAAAGGATAATAATCCACGACTGAAAAGTGTAGGCTGGGATGGGATATCTTAGTTTCCAGTAGTGTAATATGATAATAGACTAGGGGAACTATGGGTATCAAATTGAAAGTGTGAATATTTGCAAATTAGCAACTTCACCAATGTTTTGTTGCCATCCCTAAATGCTGAACCGGATCAACAGTGCATCAAGGAAACGAGACACCCCAAAACAGCTCTCGTGGAACAAAGTCCTGTTCTCCATCCAAAGTTCTTTAGCTGCATAAACTATGCTTTTTTTAGGTCAGGAACTTCACAAAGTCTGAAACAGTCAGTTGTTCTTGTTTCTAACATAACAACCACATATTCTCTTGAATATCTCCTTTACCAACGCCTTGATAGACATATGATATTATGACATCACCAAAGCAAAGACTGAATCCGGCGCCTGTGCCGCTGATTCGCACTGCCTGGATTTCGGGACGAGATATCGTCAGAAAATATCGGCAGAATGCAAGTTGTTCGAAAAAAACAGTAGCAATATTTACATACGTACATCAAAAAACAATAGCACAATAAAAATCAATAAACATGAAACTATGCCATCAACACACTGTTAGCAATTGATTTTGTGGGTTGATTGATTGGATGCTTATCCAAGTACAAGTAGGTAAAACGCATGACACCTTGTGTTAACAATGCTCATGGCGATGCAACATCTGAAAACTCACTCTAATGGGGTAGTGGTGTACTGGAAAGGGTCTACTACTGACCAACCCATTGCCAGGCCATCTTTCAACTACTGTAGATCAGCTGGAAATCCAGATATATCAAAACCAGCAACTGATGAGTTCTCTTTGAGTGTACACGTTGATGTACACAATTACAAAATGACATCTCCACTAGTTACATCTCCACTACAAAATGACTTTCACATTTACTCTTAGCAATGTACAAAAATGGCCCACATTCCATTTTATCCCTGACAGTGTTCACACTCTCTGCAGCGAAAATTGGAAGGGAGACCAGGGGTATGATTTTTGGGGGCAGGGAACGGGGCAGGGAACGGTCCCTTCAACGACCTCCTTGAGGCACAACTCGGAGTCCAAGACCTCCAACAAGCGCAAGCGTTCCTGCCAGGCTACAGACCTACTGGTGCACGACCCAAAGAAGCATGCCTTAATGCATTATTGATGCATAAAATGCAAAAATAGGACAAGATACTCCAAGATACAAGAAGACACTTAGGTAAAGTTTAACTCATCTTTTCATGGCCTGGCCAAAAATCACACTGAAACTTCCTTGCATTGATCTACCATGCCAGTCAAGAGAGAAAGCAAAAGAAATAGTAGCCACCAGAAACACTTCAACAAAATCACATCTCCGACACTTTACACACCCCCAACCCATCTTAATCTAAAACATTCCAAACAAAGAAACTTTTTGGGAAGAAGCAAAACGATATTTCCAACCAAGCTCTTTTCTGTCCTCTTCAGTCCGAATCACCAAAGTCCGATGAGCACTTCGTGCCATGACGCAATGCTTCCTGGCGGTGTCGCATGGTCTGCTACAGTTTCCCAAACGCAACCAGGAAATTCTCAACTAATTGATGTCAACCTGCTTGATATGGAGTTCATCCACTCGTAAATCATCCTCAAAACGGAACCCACCACCCAACCAACTGGCGCTTTGTCGATTGGTAGTTAAGCCGGAAAAGCTAGATTCGACACAAGGACTTGTATCCGGAGGATGTGGTTATGACTTATAACAGTACAAGGAAACCTTGGACTCTGGAACATCAACTCATTCAATGGTGGCACCCACAAGATGCCGAGGTGGGGTAGCACTAGCTGCAGTTTTGATGAAACAAAATACATGCATAAGTATCTGGATGTGACCACGGTCAATGCTAAATACGCAACCACAATGGTTCATTTGAAAGGACACATTTGCTAAATGAGGAAATAATGTTGAGAACCAACCTTTCTTTTGGTGGCCGTTCATACCTTAGTATTTCATCAACCTGAAGTTGATGTTGTTTTAGAAGGATTCCCTGACGAAACTACCTACACTTTGGATCCTTTCTATTTGGGTAAGGTCGTGGTATGTCGTAACTCTTCCTGTTGATGTGAACCTTGTTGCATGCCTTCCCTAGCAACTTGCAAATGTCTCAGACTCCAAATGGCTGGAAGGCTGAGCTGTATCATGTTTTGTTTCCATTTTATTTGGGAAAGCATGAAGTGAAAACAATCAGATGGGTATGGGTATGTCTCAATTTTTTTGTGGGCACTAAAATCACCCGGCTTTGTACAATTTTTTCAAGGGATCCCTACGAGATGTTTGCATCAAAAGCTTTGCAGACCCGATCCCATCTCGCAGGGCTAGTAGAAGGATTAGCCTGAATCTCCCTATTGACACGCTACTATGGTAGTTAAAACGTCACATCTTGTCCTATGTGTACCTGACTTCCCACAATGCCACTGCAAGCTTACATCCAAACCTTTATTGGAAAGGCTCGCCACCTTTCTATGTTGCTGTTTTCTTGACTGATTTCTTATCCAAATTTCCTATACCCAGTATATTCGAATTGAAAACATACGCAGGCGTCAATTTGAATGTACGTCCCTTTCAATTTTCCTACGTTGGCAGTGGCCTGCACATCTTGCATTGTTAATACCAAACTGATTTCGGTCACTCAAAGCCCAAACTCTTCTTGGTTGCCCAGACCGCAACAAGTGCAGGATGCAAGCAAAGAACAGTATGGTAGCAAGCACCTGAGAATCCACCCGCAGCAAAAAAGCTTAGCTTTGAGATTCCGCTACCAACTTTATGAGGAAACAGCTCCTGGAACTGGCGGCCACCTTCCTACAGGCCTCCAGTAGTGAGTTGCCATATGATATATACAGTTTCATCCTTGCCAAGGTATACAGGTGATTTTCATTTGGCCACACCTCTTGATGTAGATCGAAATAACAAACAGCTGAAAGTCCATAGGAAAGTGCAAGGTCACTGAGAACAAGACAAGACATGGACGTTGACATGCTGCCGTGACAGTTTGCTTACTTGCAATGGCCCAGCCTATCCACCCTGACGTTTTCTGTATACTTTCTTGCAGTTTGCAATCTTAGGATATCTTCAGCACACCATCTCCTGTGATGTTTCATGAAGCTTCACAAACACATTGGCTTAAAATTCATTTTGGCACTGCCTTCAGTGAATCAGTCTCCCTGCAGCTCCAGTTCAGTTCACCCGGCAGCAAACGTCGAAAGTCACCTTTTTTGGCATGAAAATCAAAAACCAGTTGGCACTGGGTTTTTGCCCGCTTCGTTGGCGGTTCCTGACATGCTTCAACGAAAAGGAACGTTTGGATTTGAACTGTGCACTTTTTAGTCTAAAATTAAAAATGCCATGCCCTTTCCAAGCATTCTGCAAGAATGAATTCATCCTTCCCACATTTCCACAACTCACATGTTCAAGGGTGCATTCCCTCCTTTCAACCATTGTCACATCTTTCAAGTGACATGAGTCACCAGCTTGTTCTAACCTTCACATCCACCGATGTACCCTCCAGCACCTCCAGTTCCAAATGGTCAAGTTCTTCTGGTGTGAGAGCTTCACCATCCAAAGCATCCCCTTCTTCATTGCCACCTCAAGATGGACTGTCCACATATGAATCTCACTGCAAAATGACATCCAAGTGCTGTTAAATTACAAAGAAACAAATGTTCACAACCAAGAGCAACCAAGAATCCATCATAGAATGAAGTAAGCAAGTGGAATCTGAAATCCAGTTTCATCACATCGGACACGCCACCTGCCTGCTGTCATACCTCCTTTAGATGCTTACCAAAAGACGTGCCACCTGCCTGCTTGAAAAGTCATATACTGCACCACCATTTCAAAGGAGTTAGATCCCTTCAACCTTCACCCCGCCTAGGCGAATCAGTTGATGCTGCTTCAGCAGCTGTGTTTGGCCATTGCTCAGCCTCACCTGCCATGCGCCTTGCTCCAAATCGAAGACTTCACAAACTCCCAAGTCCTCAGAACCTGGGGAGACAAAGGGATTTGCGATTTTTTGGGGACAAAATGGGACTCACAGAAACAAAAATGTATTGAGAACCCGGTATAGCTGTAGTAGATAGTATAAATCATATATACAGTAATTGAAGCTCTGCAGGTTCACACATGAAGTTCTGCGCATCACATAGATGGTTAGCTTATGATTCCTATCTAACACGTATTGCTTGGAAAGTACCAACTAAAGGGTATAGTTAAAAGACCAAAGCATCGGTGAGGTCGTTTCATGATTTGTTGAGTTTGGCGCATTTCCACATGTCCCTTGAGTAGCGAAATCAAGGCGATCCAGTAAAATAGCACAGGAGGGGCCTATCACCAAATCATCGAATGTTAATTCCAAACGGAGTCAAAAATGGTATTTACCTTTAAACGTGTTCCTTTTATCTATAGATTCCAAAACAGATCTCACAAGCCACAAGTTCACACCAACGCCATTTACTGTTTTGACAGAGTTTACGCCTGATCGTTTCTTTCGGATACTACACCGCCTAAACTATACATTCAAGAGATATGTTCTCATAGATGAATCTGCGTACCAGCCTGGTAGACAACATGAAACACCTGGAATCCTACTGTGCAAAATGAACATCCAAGAAGTCACGTCTGATCCCACTACTTTCAAAGGATGCGCGAAGATAGAACAACTGACTGTGATGGGGAATCAATGATGATTAGAGATGAATAGATCCAGAATATTATGTACCCAGATCAAGACTTATTCGCTTAACTATTCCTTACAAAGCAGAGAAAGGAAACACATAGCATTTGAAACCACCTGGTAAACAATTAAAATCTGTTTCCTCGTTTTTCACCACCACAAAATCAGAATATGTGTGAATATAATTTGCTTTATCAAACAAAAGCGTCGACTTTGCTGCACTTCCCCACAGGGTCTGCGTGCACGTATATCATGTAGTTACATGTATAATGTTTATATATATATATATATTCATAAATAGGTCGAATACCATCATCTTTGTGTAAGCATCATCTTTTGGGTAACCCTGCAACCCTGTCACTTAGAGTCTTAGGCACCTTTAAATTTGACTCTCACCGTAACGCCAGGCGCAAGGGAAGCCATGGATGACATTGCTTCCGGAAGCCAAGGAACGTACCTGAAGCAATGTCACGCCTTTGAAATGCAAATGTGTGAATCACTTGTGAATCCATACATGTTTCCGTTTGAAATCTAGAATGGTCTATTTACTCGACACTTAGGAAAAATTCAAGAAATGCATTGCAGTTTACACTAAACATATGATGCTTTTGATCAGATTCCTCATAGAAAATGTAAGATCCAAAACCTGTTGACCACTTTGGCGGATCCTCAAAAACAGTCATGTATTTTCTTCTGCATAGACCCCGCTTAGTCCCCAGTTGCCAATGAATATTTCTTTCATTCCTTTCACAGCCATTGAGAATACAAGCTGGCGTCATAAGTTATTCAAAAATGACAATCTACTCAACAAAGTCAGCTCGTGATGTCGCATCTGGTTTCACAAGGGCACGAATCCACGTGCTCCGGTTCGGGTTCCAAAGCCTGCTTCAGTTGGAGCAAAGAAAGTTGATCAACAGCAGCGTGTTTCTTTGTCCTTTCGTATCAGATTTCAGAATTCTAATGATAGCATTCATCAGATGCAATTTTTTGGTGTATGCTTAGCCTTGCATTAAAAAAAACTCTACACCAAATGCACATAGAAGTGCCATACTACAAGACACCGCTGGACTCCCAAGTCTCAGGGCTCCTGTATCCCTGGTCGATGCCAAAAACGTTCGAAGTGACATAGCCGTGCACGACACACCTGCAAAATTCAGCCCTGAGCTCTCATGAGAGATCCCTTAAGATCCTTCACTGTATCGAAAAAGTTACTGTAATTTCAGAATAATTTTCTTGATTATCGAGGTGTTCGGTGTTGTTGCTTTGCTCCGGGCTTTTGACATATAAACATCACAACCACTCAATTGACAATCCGTCCAACTTGACCAGTATATATTCATCCAACGAATCCTTGATCATCACCTCCACGATTCATACTGCTTTAAGTGCAGCGTTTTGGCATACATCCTAGTATACAGGAACCTTGTGAAAAGTGGGACTGGGGTATTAATAAGTATACTATAGATTATAAATATATGTTTAGCTACATTCTCCACATATCAACATACACATCTACAAAATCGCATGTTTGTACATAATAAACATCTACCCATATATATATATATATATCCAAAGAAAAAAACAACCAAAAACCTACAACCACCTCCTCGCCTCCTTATGTCCAACCTTCCCGGCCTCAGACTTCTGTGCCTTACCAGCAAGACCTCGAAGACGTGCAGCGTAAGGAAGTTGTGATTGGTCTCCTGAAGGCAGTTCAGTAAGTGTCTGGAGTCACTTCCTTGACCTGGATTTGGTAACATAATCTCTATGTATGTATATTTATATTCATATATTATATAACTATTTATACATTGAAACATAATGAAAATCACTAGTGAAAAAACCATCTTTTAAAGGCTGTTGAAGTCTATTTTTGAAGTTCATTGCTTTTGAAGTCATTCACTCGCCTGAGTCCGTGAACACTGGATTCACCAAGTGTAACCTACGAACGTTGACGGTTTATATCTGAAAGTCCTAACAAATTACCGCTTGAAAATGAACAAATCCAACGACATCCAATGACAAAGTATATACGTTTTTCACCTCGTCTGAATTGTAAAGTGATGTTGCTTATGTTTCACCCGCAAAAGATATCTGGCAAAAAACAGGAGTCAGAAGCCATACGTTCACAGCCGCAATGGAAAGCAATTAGAGAAAATGTGGTGCCAATTAGAAAGGTACTATATAAAGTGAAAAAATGTCGAGGTATCTCGCAAGATTCGATGAATACCAGAATCAGAAGTAAGTATCAAAGTGTTACAGAACAGAATGCATAGTTTCTTGTATCAAGCATCTGCCAGCTATTCCATCTTTTCCTTGGCCAGTCATGATAAGTACTGAACCACTCGTTCAGAACAGTCGTACGGGATGATAAAGGCCCAACACAACCACCGCTTCTATCAGACTGCCAGAGGGTGCCTGAAAACCAGCGTTGCAATTTCCGTTTCAGGACCAAATCTGTTTCCTTGGAGACAACTTCTGAACACAGAGGTGCACAGGGAGACTTTTCAAGTATGAATTTCTTCGAGCTGACAAGTCTTGACTTTAAACACAATGGTCTTTCCAGAACTCAAAAAATGTATAAATTGGGTTTGAAAGGCCATATGCCTTTTGGTTCATAGGCGTAGGCACTGAATGATCCTTGATGTGAAAGGGACTGGAATTGAGACTGCCTAAACCAAACTGGTTGGTGATATCCCAAAAGTAGGAATCAGGTCCTGTAGTGCTCCCGAAAACAAGTTGGGATGCTTATGTTTTCGCGTTATCTACATTGGATTTTATTCAACATCCTGTCTTTGCTACTTTGCCAGATTGATATACCCACCCGGCATCTGGCAAAAGGACATACTGAAGAACCAAGTCTTGGGTGAATGCAAAAGCAGTGACAAACACTGTTAGCCAGGAAGTAAAAACTTGAAATGACAATTGGGGTATGTGGATCTAAGCAACATTTGCAATTCGGAGTTTGATGGTGAGTGGGAGAGAAAGTAACACGCTTTGAGGCAACCAACATCCGCCAGCAAGACTCTAGCATCCAACCAGCTACTCAATGCACATCATCATTCAAGCAGATTCTCAGAGATGTTTTTTCTGAACCATAGGCAAACAAACAAATCGATCTTTGTGCCCCGCATTCGCGGAAGCATGCAGGCCACAAGCCTTCTACCAGTGAAACTGAGAAGTCAGCTTAGCTGAACATGCGTTGCGTTCCAAAGGTCCCAATCGGGAATCCAATCGAATCACATATGAAAAGCATTGAAAAACAATACCGGACCATTCCTTGGGCATCCCGCCATGCTAGCGGAGTTGTATCAACACAGACGTGATGTCATCGCAGTACGTGCCACACATCTCCGTCCACTTGCACCTGGCATGAGAGTGCAATCCCCGCAGAATATCCTCCGCCCCAGCCTTTCTCAGCTTCGATGCAAGTCCTCCAACGACTTCATCCGAATCCATGAAGTCCCAAATGCCATCACTGGCAATGAAAACAAAGACGTCTTTGCTGACATCGACCTCTGTCAGATTCACCTCTGGTATTGCGACGACGCCATAGTCTTTCAAACCCAAATCACCAAAAGCTCTGGCCACTGCAAGTCCTGGGTCATCTGTGCCTTTGACGTAGATTCGATGGGTGGGTTGCTCAAGACGGACCTCTCCTCCAGCAGCTTCAATTCGTGCCCTTTCTTTGGGCTGTTGCGGCTTGTGGTCTTCTGTTGAGAAAATGATCTCGCCTTCTGCAGAACCAACCACGCATCTGCAGTCGCCAAGGTTGGCGGTCCAGATTTTGTTGCCTTTCAAAAGCACAGCTAGTGCAGTGCTGCCGCTCTCGGCAATGTCTTTGTTGTTTGCCACTGCATAGCGAACCAGGTCCGCCTGAGATTTTTGAAAGGCAGTTAGCAATGCCTGCTCTATGCAGTCTTCATCGATATTGGTCTTGTCAAAGCCACTCTCCATCAGGTACCATGGTACCGTTTGCACCGTCCTTGTGGAGACGTAGTGGCCATAAGGGCCATGCCCGTCGTGGACACAGAACAAAGTCCAGCCACTTTTGAAGGCTGTCACCGACCAGTTATCTTGATTTGGTGGCTCATAATTTGGGGTCCTCTTTGAACCCTTTTGACAAGAAACACGGTAAGACCGGTTCAGGGGGATCTGACCGACGGTGCATGTCTGGCGCTCACTCCACTTCCTTTGGGCTTCAGTGATGAGGCCACGGCTGTGACCAATGACCTTGTCTCTGAAGGTCTTGTCCAGGACCTGCTGCGAGATAGCAGGTTTCTCCACCTTCACTTCGTCCCATTGGGTGTCCACACCATGCCCCCTCAGAAGAAGGTTTGGTAGAGGTCTCTCCTTCTTCTCTTTTGTATTGGCAGGCGTGACCTTTAGTACGTTGACCTCGTCGTTCCTGTTGAACGTCAAGCATGCTTTCCAATGACCTTGTTCATGCTCATCTTGCTCCTTTGGAAATGCGAAGTTCCGATTGTTTCTCGTTTGCTCCCATTCGTGGCTGGAAGGCCGTAGAATGGCCAGCTTGAACTGCACATCACATGCAGCACAGCTCTCTATCTGGAGGGTCCCTGTCCATTTCGGATAGAGCTCCTGTGACGTGCATAGGGGCAGGCCTCTCTCCGCCTTCCAATTCCCCAGCTCGGGGCAGGAGCCCACCACCACCACAGTGTCACCTGGGACTGTGCAGGAGCATTGCACTTCCAGGTCAATGCGACAAGGAACAACTTTGTCTGGCAGTTGATCGGTCGTCACTTGTTGCCTCTCTGTGGGCGTTTCTTGGCAGGAAATGCGTTCCAAGAATTGATCCAAGGCCCTCAAATGGGCCATGACCGTGCTGATAGACTTCCTCGCTGCCTCTGGAGAGGAAATGTCTATCAGCTCCATGGCTTGGAACATGGCTTGTAGCAAAGTTGTACAAGCACTAGTGCACTTGTAGCACTTCTATGGTCAAAAAGATCATGATATGATGCATGTAGATCTTGGTATGGGCAGAGCTTCCTAAGTTGGATCAAGACTAATATGTTTAACTAATGTATACTATATACTTATACTTACTACATATTTGCTTATTATTTTCTTAGTCCGCTTTTTATTTTGATCTTCATTTTCGGAAACTCCAAGGATCCGTCACGGCTCACGGCTCACGGCTCACGGCTCATCCAGTCAAGCGGTCGAAATCCAACGGATATGTGCAAAGAAACAGAAATCAGGTTTGGACTTCGGCAAAGACGCTTCACTTTCTTGTGATTTTTGCGGTTGTACTATCTTTCTTGACGCGTCTAGAATCACTTACTTAAAATTCAATTGCCACAATTTATGTACTGCAGTAATGTTGATAAGAAAATATAAGAAAAATCAAATTACTTTACTTCGAGTGATCCCCACCATGACATGTTGGGTGGGGGTTGTCAGGTAAGGGTTGTCAGAAAAACCAGCAAGCCCGGCATGCTTTTTTTCACGATTTTTGCATGCTCTTGTCGTGTCCTGTCTGCTACTCAGAATAGCACCTGTCAGAAGTGTTCAAGTAAACAGGACACAACCATTTGCCAAAACATGTCAGTATACCACCTGGCAGAAAGAAACATGCCAAAACATGCCACAACAAACATGCCAAATCATGTCAGGATACCACCTGTCAAAAATATATAAAGACACAGGCATCAAACATGGCAGTAGACCTCCTGAATGAAAGTCAAAAGCCATCGTTGCAGCAACAACACATGCTCAAATCACAAATGCATTGCAGTGCGTCACTAGAAGCATTCTCTGCACCAAACATGCCAAATCATGTCAGGATACTCCCTGTCAAACATATCAGTTGGATAAACACAAGGCATCAAACATGTCAGTAGACCTCCAAAGAGTTCGAACCATCTCTTATTCCAACAGATCGCTCCGCCGACAAGCGGTTGAATCCAAATGCAGAGT
>DF239044.1:90385-123190 GCA_000507305.1 Breviolum minutum Mf 1.05b.01
ATCGCGGTTGGGGTCCAGCACGCCACACCGAACTCATAAGATCGCGGTTGGGGTCCAGCACGCCACACTGAACTGAGAGAATGCCAGTTGCAATTGGGCTCCAGCACGCCACACTGAACTGAGAAGATCCCAGTTGCCATTGCGGTCCAGCACGCCACACTGAACACAGAGAATCCCAGTTAATTGAGGAGGACGACGAAGGACAAGAGGACGACGACGAAGGAGGAGAAGGAGGAGAAGGAGAAGAAGGAGGAGAAGAGTCTGACATAAAATCTAACAACCCTCACCTGACAGGTGGGGAAAAACAATAGCAATAATCATAATTTAGCAAAGGGGATACAGAGCACCGCACATCAGAATCGGAAGATTCCAACCATGACAATCATCATCGTTATCATCACTACCATCATCATCCATGGTTCATCTGGAAGGACTGCACTCTTGCAAGTCCCAGTTTCATTCTCCACATCTGCTCGTGATGCATTTCCCACTGGCGACAAGAGCAACGCTTCCAAGCCCTGATCGTTTTAATGGAAATGCCGGGACCCCAAAATTCTCCCGGTTTCACCAACAGAAATACTAGACGAAGGTTCTTCTGGGCAGCTTTCCTCAGCCATCAATTACAGTCTCGGGTGAGATCCCTTCTAGTCACTCCAAAGAAAAATAGGTGTGTCAAAAAATCTCCAAATAACCGGAAATATTCATGTCATATTGGTTTCCTGATGTTTCATGTGTAAATCCCCAAACTAAAAAATTGTATCGATCTGAAGACATTGGAGGACTACTTTTCCCGAGACGTCATATTGTGGAGTTTACCAAGTATATAGTACTACTATCACCAGGCTACAAAAAGCCTTGTGTTGAGGTCCGCTTCAAAAGGTATCACTTAGCTGTTTCAAGTCTGTTTGGACCGATGCCGTTTCATTGCAAGATGGTTTGGGAAAGCCGATGGAATTAGCGACATCTTTACACTTCCACCCCTCCCCCTCTGGTAACATCATATTTGATAACATTTTGGCAAGCAAGAAGTTACAATAAGAAGCCCCAAAAAGCTGGTAGTAAACGTATTCACTTGGTTGGGGGATAAGAACAAAATGAATTTATGGACCCATACCAAATGAAAACTTTTCCAACAATACATCGTTTATACAGGCCATCACATTGGAATCGTGTTTTCGGCCCAAGACCTGCCAATACACATGTTGTCTGACGAAATCTCTACATCAGTTGACAGCTGTACAAGGGAAGACCATCGGCGCGCCAGTTACGCCAAGACGAGGCATGAATTCAACAACCGACTTTCCACTGTTGGGATGGGAAGAAGTCCTGGAACGCAGAAGATGTATCTCATATCATCTCATATCACCACTAACGACCTTTTTTTTCCATCAATTGGTCCATTTTATTTTCGTTCCTGGAGTTCTTCTAGGCAAATTTCTGACAGCTGGCCCACCATACGCAAAGCCTGGTTCCTGGGCACTAAGCTGCAGTTTGCCGAAGTCGATCTCAGGAGTTCCATTTTTAACTCCCGATCCTCCAGTGTTGCGCCATGGTGGACAGCAACACTGGGCAGCGACTTGCACAAGATCAGAGCTGAAACACCTCCAATGAGTGCAATAACGAAGACATAAATTTCAGCAAATTGGGTGACAGTTGACAGTATCCTCCATACTTTTGCGCCATACATAGCAACATTGCCAAGGGTTTTCGGAATCTAAGCAAATCAATTGAAACAAACAACATGTATAATATAGCAGCCTAAGCAGTAAGATCCAACTGTACTTCAAGCGTGTCAAATCCATGCAAGAATAGAGCTTCAACAGTCTGAACGAGAACAAAAAGATTCGACTTGAATGATTCTGCCTCGCATCTGTTGTAAAGTTTACAGTAATGAACTGACAATCATTGGATTGGACATGTTCAGTCCAAATCAATCGCTTCTAAGGGAATGATCCACCGACAAGCACCCAGGATCCTCGTGGCGTCTAAATCTTGTACGATGGCATTCTCGTGCTTCTTAAGTCAAAGGTCTTCTGTTCAAAGTTGTTTTCTACGAATATTTCCGTTGAAGCCATGTGACCTATTCAGATTTGCCAGCAACACACCGAACACAACAACAACAACAACAACAACAACAAAGACAACAACAAAGACAACAAAGTACACAACTTCACCATAACGAAAATGTGCAGCAATACACAATAACAACGCAGAGTCAGAACTCAAATCCTTCCGGGCGTCAGCTCTGGTTGTGGCACTCTCAAACCAAGTCCAACATCTTGGGAGAGGTCGTTTTGACATCCAGCAAAAAGCTGATTTTTGCTGGATGTTCTGAGAACCAGGAAACCCAGAAATCTCAATAATGAACATTTCTTGTTTTCCGTCAAAAGTGAGAGAAACTGCGAGTTCTCTACTGAATTCAATTTCAATTGTCAATGTTCATTCCTGTACGGCCACGGCTTCCTGGGGATGTACATCAACCTTGTGTTGTCGTCAGCTTCTCATGAGCATAGACGACACATCCTTTATAATGGCCGTGCAAGATGCTGCATATGCTTGCAAACTGGGAAAACAATATGACCATTTCATGCTTCCGGCAGTTCTCAAAAGGAAACTACTCAAGAGTCGTGCTCAAAGATCGAGTCTGGACATACTTAGGAATACGTTTGATACGATCCATATGCACATGTTGGTACGAATACCAAATCACCTCCATACAGAACCATCTGTGGTTGTGAGCATATCTCCAGTGTATAATCAAGTTCATGGAACATAGAAATGGCATGACTGCCAAAAAAATGATATCAAATTGCATCATTCTATGAAATCTTAGACCAATGTCTCAGTTGAGGGGGGAAGATGTTTTAAATGGCTCTAGGCTCTAATCATTTTTGAACCCTACAAGTGCAACTTGTTTGATATTTGATGATATTTGCATGAACCTGTTGAACTACTAATTTAGAAAACATACATCTTCCAAACCCCTTCCGACCAAAATCGTTAAATGCATACCTTTCAGGATTTACTGTCATCGTGGAGTACACTGCGTTTCTGCCTGTGAAGCATTTGGTTGGTCTTCTATTCAGTCTATTCTTGATTGATTTGGTCACACCAAAGGCAGCTGATTCTTGGATTTTGAGAATTCAGGATTTGATTGGCCACTGGAGTGTTCCCTAGGGATATTCACATTATTCTCAGGATTCTGTGCTGTCGAACAATCTGCTATACAAACAGCGCTAAACAGTACCGCTTAGTAATCCTAATCCTGATGTATTCTGAGTGTGCATGTTTAAGCTTCACATGAAGAAGCAATTGATGCGGGAAATGCATGGAAATGCCACAACAAAACTTTACTGAACTTGCTTCATGGTTTGCTGGCCATCCCCCGAACCACCAAACATGTGCAAAAGAAGTCCATATCTTCACGACAGCATGTTTGTTTAAGATTAACATCTGCAGAAGTTGGTGCTTGACATATAGCTATTCACTTCAGAAACCACTGATTTACCCAACAAAGGACCAGCGCTCGGAAACCTGTGACTTTTCACTGGCTGGCAGATCTTAGCTTTCATCTTTCACGAGATTTTCACACCATTTTTTTCCAAGATCAGGCACCAATGATCGAATTATCGGAAAACTCACCCTTGCGGGCCTTTTCAATCAGCTCGAGAATCTGGTTGGTGGCACTATCCTTGCGGCTGCATCAAGGAAATTGAGAAAAGGTTGCTAGAATCGAAAATAACATCTACTGGATGAACTACATTTCACATCATTATTATTTTATTATTATCATCATAATAGCATTATATATGATTATTATATATCATCACTGATATAATATCAATATTTCACTAGCTTTGAAATACCTGAACCATGGCAGGTATGGAGTGCATCCCTTTAGACCTTTTTTGGGGGGCTGTTTGCTTGTTTTGTGTTGTGGATGTTCAAACGAGAACATGATTTTCACGACTCAAACCTGTTCAAAAAAATCTCTCTGCCAAGCATCGAAATGCTTAGGATTTTGCTGTTCCACGCCATATTCGCTAAGCTCAGGCCTCATCCTTGGAAGTTCAACTTGGCGATGCTATATTCAGAAGACGGGTCACAACAAAGACTGGAAAGTTATATTGAAAGTAGAGGAAATAAAATAAATGTATTAATCCAGAAAAAACACATCAAATAAACAGGTTCAAGCATATGGAAATAAACATTATGTACCTACAATGTATAAAAGTATGTCAAAAATACATGACACTGCTCACATGGTGAAAAAACCTTTGGTTCAGTGGTCCTAATTGTGATGTGGTAGCGTAACATGAAATAAGAACCAAACACTGCATCTTCGAGCACAACTCTGTTTCGTACAACCTTCATGTTTAACAAAAAACAAAATGATGCCTGATGCACTTCCACTAAAACCAATGATCACTGTTCCAAGGATCTTGTTGATCATCAAGGCATGTTCATGACAAAGGCGTCGAAAAATGCCCCAGTCGTTGATGTCCTTCATGCGGTGGAACTTGAAGCCCGTGAACATCTCCTCGGCAAGACCAAAATGTGATGGATATTATACAAAAAGAAACCTGCAGCCTGCAACGAAAACATTAGCAACTGGTAAAATAAGACAACCTTTTCAGTGCAACCCATCTGACAAGTATAATAAGATCAATACTAGGCTTTCACAAATAAAACTGCAAACCACAACCTACAAAAAGTCGCCATTGCTAAAGTGGGCAAGAAAATTAGTCATCTTCACAAAGCCCCGACACAAAATTTGCAAGTTTGCAGCCAAAATTCTTGTTCCGGAAAGTTGGAGATGTCGTCTGGTAAACCTGAGATGCTTGGACTAGAAGTACAAGAATAGCTTCAGCCAGAACCGTACCGACAACATGACAACCCCAACAACAACAACAACAACAACAACAACAACAACAACAACAACAACAACAACAACAACAACCACAACCACAACCACAACCACAACCACAACCACAACCACAACCACAACAACCACAACAACCACAACAACGGCAACACTCAGACACGACGCGGAAAAGAAGAACAAGGAAAACAAAAAGGAGTATAGCCAGGACAGTGTATACCAAATGGCATCACAGATTTAAATTGGCTGAAGCATGCTTTCCTGTTTAAGCATGCCGAAACTTTGATTCTCAAGAAAGCGAGAGCCACTTGAACGAGTTTGGAAGCCCAACAGCACTACCAACTGCAACTTGAGCACCAAAAGACTGTGGGAAAGCTCGGATGGCTTGCGCGCAGGCGCTATGTTGGTTTCAGGGAGTGTAACTTTGCCATACTTTGCTTAAGGATGCAAATGTCACGATCTTCACAAAGTGTCCATACATGACAAAAAACCAGCAAAGGGAATCAGGCTCGCCTACCCTTAGATCTAAGCATGTTCCGTTTAATGGTCACAAGCTCCGGTTCTTGGTGTTTTTCTATGCGGATCTATATTAGCAACAACATCGTGCATACGTATACTTAACCACCTTAAGGGAAAACATCCCATCCCAACGACCATCACGAGGAAGTCTCTCCCAGCAACCACTGAAGGCAGGAGAAGCCTCAATGATCAAATCGCCTGCTCCCTCAAATTCGAAGACATTCCTGTCGTTGAAACCACATGAAGGGATCAACAACCATTTTGGTGTCAGCATTTTGGTGTGTCAGTTTGTTTGGTTTCTTTTGTATCTCCAACCATTTTGACTTATTGAAGTATCATCAAGGGTTTTGAAAGATGCTTGGCTTGACCTTCACTTATGTGCATGAGTGCATGACCTATCTAATCCAATTTAGATATACATGAATGATTATTGATGTTCTGGCATTAAAGTGCAATGACATTACAAATCTATAACAATCACAAAAAAAAACTCTCAAGTCTTGTATTTGTGTCCTTTTCCATATTTTTTCCGGGCAGCTTCAAGTCTAACCACCCACCAAACACACCGCCGGGTGTACCGGAAGATGAACTCTGAACGAGGGCAGTGGAACTCGGAGGTCACCAGGTACAGCTTGATATCCTTTGTGGCCTGGTAGGTGCCAACAGGGCCCTTTAAATGGCCTAAAGGTGCCTATAGGAAGAGGATTTCGGGCTATAGAGTTCTTGATATTTACTTATGTGGATATAGATGGATATAGGATGATATGGGTAGCTTGATCCAATTTCTCTTTATTTTGCTAAGTACACATGCATCACTCACTCGTACAACATGAAATATTCTGGTACTCAAGGTCTTACACCAACAACCTTCCTTTCAACATCCTTTTTGGACATGACCACAGCAGCGTTTGCGGACATGACCGCATTGTTTTAGGACATGACCCATTGTTTCTTGTGTAAGGTCTACATTAAGTAAATTCCAAGCATATACTTTGGAGCGTGAGGCTTTATGATGGAGCATTGTGTAGATGTAATTATCAATAGCACGCCGAGGAATCATGTATCGAAACCTTGAAGCAAAAACCGGCAATGAAAAAGATCCAGATTGTGAAACCAGAACAAGCTATCCAAGTGCTCCAAGAGACGACGTTTGGTGCATTCTCACGAATGATGGACAGGGTATTTCGCGCATTCTCCTGACCCGACATAATTCCACCAGGGGTTGATCTTACAATCAATATTTCTTCAAGTAGAAGGTATAGTTACTTAAGCCCTGTAGCAGTCGTGATTCACTGAATCGATTCACCAACCACCAAAAATAAGGCCCTTTTTTACGGATATCTTGGAGAGGGGGTCAGGATTCAGCCAATCTTTCCTGCTTTTGTAGGTTAGCCCTCCAAAGGTTCGTGATGAATTTCATCAAATGTCAAAGAAACCATGTGGAAGTCAAATCAAGATAAAACACTAGCCAACTGGGTAAGATTTGGTACACTGCCCTAATACAGGCAGCTTAACAAAATGAGGCTTGGAAAACGACCTTTCTTTCGGTATGCATCTTTTAAGGAGCCAAGCTATGCTGGACTTGGAATTGAAGCTCCAACAACTGAATTTTTGTCCCTGAGATTCTTGGAAGTACATATGATTCTTGACAGATCACTTCGCTCCCACCTCCACAACGTTTGGCATAAGCAAGGTCTGTCTTCTCAATGACTATCTTTGAATCTATGAGCTGTCGTTTCGTTGCTCTTGGATGCCAAAGCATTTTGTGATAAACAAAAACGACAAAGCTGGGAGGGGTCTAAATCGCAGGGCAGCACTTGATCAAACGTAGCTAGAATGGAGACCGACATCCACAGCGGGTACAATTTTCACCTGCATTACCCTCCTTTTATTTCCGGTTCAAAGGACGTATCCACATCATTCGGATTCGGTATCTAGCCCACAAACTTGCAGTGTCACTCTGGGTAAAAGGTTTTCAAACACCACAACCATCTCTGCTCGATAAGAAAATATACTCTCAACTTCACCTGGCTGTGCTTTCAAATTTGTACCTCCCAAAACATATGCTAATTATGAGTTTCCCACAAATCATAAGCATGTCACCATATCCAAGGGACTTGACTTTTAGGGTCCTAAATTTGTGAAGACATCTCCAGTTCAGAATCACATCAAGTAACGAATCAATTTCGCTCGAGGCTCAATGGTATTTTGCGCCGACTCGTCCAACAGTAAAGCTTTCTGCGGCACTTTGTGCTGGGCACTCGACAGGATTTGTTTCATGGCCTTGCAAGGGGCCCAAAAAGAATGGGAAGGATGCTGATGCTGGGGAAGGGGTTGTAATAGTTGTATTGTGTATGTGTGAAAACTTAAAATCCCCCCAGTGTTGTCCAGCTTGGTGTTACTTCAACATCATCTTCCGGACCTTCATGTGTAGTAGAGACATGTCTTGACAGTAGGAAACATTTGCGATGTTGGCTTGGTCACCTAAGTAGGCACAAATCCAGCACTTGCATCCTGGACGTTTTGAATAGCTTTTGCATATATAAAGATACCCTATTGAAATATGCCATTCCCCTGGAAAAAAAAACAAATCACCATCTCCCAACACACATCTTACCAGTTGTTCATGAGCTATCTCAGAGTTTTCATGGCAAAACTATACACAGATCATAGGAGAAAATGGTGGTACCCTTGGGATGGTACCCTAGCTTTTTAACCCCCTGTGTACACCCCCAAGGAGCCCTTTAAAAAGGGAATATATGTATATATGGGTGCGCGTTGCACGTTCCTGGTCCCCCNAGGGGTACTGGGGCGCTACTATGCAGACCCATAACCAGTGGGTGGGAGGGGGAGGGGGGTACCTAGCGATGCTGGCCCATATATATACCCAATAAACACCCACTATGTAAGGTGTATATGGGGTTGATTATTAAGGGTACCATCCCAAGGGCACCACCATTTTCCCTATGAACAGAACTCCAGCACCATTCAGCACCAGCCTGAGCTTCGGTAATACCCACACGGCTCACCTCAACATAGAAAATGCATCCTCCACCCCAAGCTTCACCATGTTGAGGATTTGAGGAAATGCATTTAAATTTAACATGTATATATCACATGATATGTATAATATATATATATATAAATATATATACATAAATAATATTGAATTCTCATGTGTATATATATATATATTATATATATATATATCGATACATATGTGAAAAGAACACAAGATCCTTGGATTTCCAAGATCTGAACTGGAGGAATTCATGCGGACCTCCCTCGGGGGTGAAAAGAAAAAAACATCACCTACTTCAACACCAACCTTGACATCCTGTTGATGGAAGAAATATGGCTCACCAGTTGAGGTTGGTAGTTTATCCAATCATTTACAAGGTTTTATACATCCCAGGTGGTGCAGGACTTCTTCCATCAACAGTACCCGCATTTAAATTGATAAGGGTGGTTCCATGGTGGTTCCATATACACACTGTGGACCCACCGGATATAATATCACCAAGCGACATCCGCACCACTCAAAATGATGGGTGCCCCTAATTTCCTCGGTATCTTTGGAACAATAAACATGTTCGATGTTGTGAATTCATGGTGATCTGAACCAAAAACTATCATGTCTATCAAAGAGTGGATGCTTAAACAGTTGATGTGCGAAACGAATACAAGGTTGACAACTTCATCAAAAAAGGTCACATCATAGTTTCATGACCAAATCTGACTTGCGACTTTTTACGGGACTCACAGGTGATGAGTCGAACCAGAGGGACTCCATCCCGCATTTCGGTTGAACACTTGTTCAAATTTCACTGGTCCATGATGTTCACTCTTATTATTTTATTCGATTCTATTCATATTGGTCAAACTATGGGCATGGCCCTTGCAACTCATGGATCCAAAATGAATCTACGAACAAAATCTGACATATGAGTCATGCTTTTGCAATCCATTCAGCACCTCAGTTTTGAGGCAGTATATATGTAGATACATGTATTTATGTATATATATATGTATATGTATATATTTTCATGTCTTCAAATCTACTTGTCTCTTCGGAATTTTGTTAGAGTTTAGTCACAACAACGAAAAACTCATCCAAAACATGGTCTTCTACATACGAACACGACACAAACACACACAACTAACGCGCATGTCCCATCCCATTCGATCAAGCTGAAAATAAACCCCAAAAATCAATTCGTCGATCCATGGGGAAGTTCACGTGTTCACCTTGTCATCAAATTTTCTCCCCAAGTTGCTTGTGAAGTTGAGCAGCACGTGCTGTTCGGTTTGCCAGTGTCAAAGGCACCTTGTCTGTTTTGAGTTCCCCTTACACCTCCTTACACCTTAAGTGGTTACCTCCTTTCACATCAACACCCGAAACCAAAAAAAGGCCGTTGGATCAGTAAACTGTGTCAACAAATGTTGTTTGACCAACATTGAAACACATGTGATCCTGAGAAGGAACCCATCATTGGACAGAAACATGCCATATTTAAACCATTCACGACTGTTCTGCACATGATGCATCATTTGTTAAAGTAACGTGTGCACATGTATTAAATGTATAAATACAGATACATATTATAATATATATAATAGAGCGTAAATACAGATTCTACGCTCTGACACACTATACGTAAGTGTATATGCATTGTATGCTGGCCAACAACAGCACGTATGCCTGTGGGTGCAAATGTACATGTATAATGGACAGAGTATGTGTACGTAAGTATAATGTCATGCTGAATTGTGTACACATTGTTCTCCATGGCTGTATCACAAACTGACTGATCCAACACTTTTGGTTGACATGCAAAGTATGACTGATATTGCGGTTTGTTTTGGTATCTCAACTTTCATCCATCTCGCAATATCTAAATAGTGCTAAATTGCTGAATCTATATATAATGAATTCTAATGATATCTTTCCACAGTTTATGGAGCTCTGGTGAAAACTTCATATTACCAATGGTATCATATTGGTATCATGGATAAACTTCCCAAAGCATCAACTGGTTGGTGCTCAACCGCCACCTTGTTGCTCATTTGCATAGGGAAAATGGCCAACCTTTGCTCATTATAAACCAACACAACCTCCCCCCAAAACTAACCCCCCCTAACGTACCTGCCCCAAGGGGTTGAATAAGGCCTTTTTTTGAGGGAAATCAATGGGGGTAAATGGACCAGCTATAACTTCGCTTCGGCACAGAGCCATCAGGCGCCAGCTGCTGACCCAAACAGGCGATGAAGGTGGCCATGTTGATAGCCGAAGTTGTCAAGCAAAAACCCAAATGAATCAACAAAATTCATGGATGATGTGTCAAACATGTGGATGTTGCTGTTTTTTTCTGTATACACTGTATATCCCATGACTTTGGGAATTCAAAATGATGTCAAGTGATGTAATTTAGAAAAGAATTTGGGATAAGGATGGATGTCTATGAGGTGCCATATTGTTGTATTGCCCATTCCTTGGAGGAATAAAAGGGGCCGAAACAGCGGGCATTTTCTGAAACTTCGAACATGTTGATGGAATGTGCGCTTTATATTTTTTTGGATAGAAATCAACTGCAAATCCCCTAGACTCAACGGAAAGTGTTTGGAAGACCACGAAAAAAACAGCAAGGAAACATCAGATCCAGGCAATTCATACTCCTTTCATCCCCCTTGAAAGCCTTGAAATTACCCTGGTGATCCCTGGTGGGGTCGTACCCATACAAATTGTAGAGGGGCACAATGTTTTCTCTACAAAATGGACGGGCCTGGCAACTGGTATCTCTACAAGATGAGGTGAACAGAGAAACCAGCACAAAAAGACCGGTCCTGAATCAAAAACAGTGGAGCCTTGATTAATAGAGAATTCCGAGGCTATATCGATCGTGTTCGGGGAGCACATGTCCAGGTAAAAAACAAAGACTCATTTTGTAGACATGTTCCGTTGTCCCCTACAAACTGAGTAGCTAGATTCTTGGTCATCAAAAAAATCTCCGGAGATGGTCTCTGCAAAATGATATCAACTTTCTTCACATGTCCCAGGATACCCCCACAAGTTCGAACAAGAATATCTACAAAATGAGTCTATAGAAAAATATCTACAGTATTCATTCAGCCGCTCCACTATACAAGAATGGTCTCTACAAAATGACTGAACCCAAGGCCATATTTTGGGCACATACCTGCCCGGTACAGAATGATGGTTTATGCCGGGCACGTGCTCTCCCATTTTGTACTGGAAATTTCAAATATGGATCCCCTTGATCTCCTTTCCCACTGTCGTCTTACCCTTTTTTGTTGGGGGGGGCGCCGGCGCATTGCTATGATAAGATATCAATTTAATGGGACATACACACACGCAAACATCTACAACAGGCACTGAAAACTTCAGAAACCTTTGTGAATATTTCATCCAAACTGGCTTGGTCACCCTGCCAGTTTAGCTTTGAATTTTATGGTTCTTCATTGCACTTGATTGACCATTTCATCTCAAGAGCCCTGCTTCACTTCACCATCTTTTAAGCTTCACCATCTTCACGCGTATCCTTCTCTTCAGGACCTCGGCCTTTGCCGTACTCGCCCCTTCGTGCTCCTTCGATAAGATCTGAGATCTGCTGGAGGGCTCGATCGTAATGCATCGGATTCTGCTTCTCCACGCCATATTCTTGTAGCCAAGGTCGCATCTTGTTCACCATGAGGGCATGCTCATGACAAAGTCGCATAAAAATACCCCACTCATTGATATCTTTCATCTTTTTGTAGAGCTTGAAGTCACTCAACATCTCCTTCATGGCTTCTTAGTGCACAAATAACACAGAAATCTGTTATTCAGAAAGCTGAACTGCGTTTTCTTGCAAACTATCCAGGTTTACCAGCAAGTCACGTTCCCATCGACTTGAGTTTTAATGTGGTTTTTGAGTTTGGCCGTTTGGATGGTTTTTAGGGTCCAAACAAACCAAGCTGGCCGACATTTTTGTTTGGACCCGCATGTTCATGCTAAACCACCCATCCGCATTTGTTGGAGAGGATTTGAATCATCCCCTAAAAAATATTTTCCCTATTATAAATGAGCATAATTTCAACCCTTTCTCAGAAGAATGACAGTTAAACAATGAAAATGAATAAGAAGGAATAAGGATATGTATGCTGTATGTCGTTTTCAAAAGTTGTGGAGGATGTGGTACATTGAAAACTGGAATTTGTCAGCAGCAGTGCACCTGCCCAGGGTTCTCTGAGATGTCGTCAGATAATCCACTGAAGGCTGAACAGGATTCAATCGTCACCTCCCCTGCGCCCTCGGATTCAAAAACGTTCCTGGCGAAAGGGTGGCAACGGTGAAGATCTTGAAATTGGTACAAAAGGACATGAAATCACTGTGAAAAAATCTGAAAATTGATAATTGATATTATGATTACCAGTAAGTTCAGGTTGTTTCTTGGTACATGGTACACAAGATTAACGTCCAGTAACCAAAGCTTTTTTGTTAGTGCAAGACTGTAGGTTTCCGACAACAAACGTCAACCGTCCTGAAGATAAACTCTGATCTTGGGCAGTGGAACTCGGAAGTAACCAAATGCAAGTGGATCTCTGCAGCAGCCTCACAACTCTGTCACCATCGGCGAAATGCAAAGTATCTTTTTAGAATGTGTCTTCCTTGTATTTACAGTGTCTACATTCTAAATCAAAAACAATACCTCTAAATAAGCCCACCATCATCCAATGCACTGAGGTATTATGTGTACAAAATGTACATCTAAATGATTCCAAATATATCATCTCATTAAGTATTAACAAACATCACGATACCATCAACTGAGCCTGGCATTCCATATTTTCATTGCCAAGTTGCTAAGCTTGGTTTTTTCTTACGAATGATTGCCAGTGTGTTGCGTGCATTCTCCTGGGTGAAGTTTCGGGGTTTTCAGTTGATGTCTCCCACAAGGTAGCTAAGGCCCTCTTCTTTGGGGTATACGATGTTTGTTATTTTTTTTTTCCGAGTATATAGCCTGTTCCAATAGACCCATCTTTGCCGAATTTATTTTGAAATTAAAGAATGTACTGTATGTTATGTTCAAAGCTCGGTAGATCTTTCAATCGCACAAAGTGGTCCGTAAGATTCGGAACAGCTGCGCACAAACAAAACAAGTGACATGTCAAATCACACAGTACATGGTTCAGTGGTAGACCTTGGGCATCAAAGCTGATTGCAGCAAAGGTTGCCATTGTACAAGTATTTTTTGAAGCCAAACTTCATGAAATTGTGTTGCAAATGCACACAAAGTCACCCTTACATGAAGTATGAACAGTATATGGTAGTATATTATGAGTTATGTTTGGATATAGAATTGTCCTTGCACAAAACACCATTTCTCTATGTTTCCTTTTGACAAAAAAACTCAAACGTTTGCCAGGAATCAATCGTATTGCTAGCTTCTTCATCCAATAACAAGGCTTCAGGTGCGATGGAATGGGGTGGAGTTGTGAGGATCTTCTTCATCGCCTATGAAACAACGATGGATGCGGATGGAAGTTCCAACCGATTCAAAACGGGGAAACAAAACACAGATTTCACAAGAGTTGTCTTTGTATGACAAGTATCAACATTAAAAAATGGAAGATTTCCAAAACTATCCAAAGCTATGGTTTCATAGAAACTCCAAAACAAGGCGTTGAATCCAGATATTGATAATGCCTCGAATAAAGTTGACTGGATCTGCCTATCGATGCTTTCTTTAGGAAGGACATTCATCATCCAGGGATCATGAGAAGAAAAAGCACCAAACACAATCGGTATGTGAAGTTATCAGTAAGCAACATGAACCATTTAGGTACAATCACATTTCATTTCACCAATCCGACAAAATCAGAAAGTGTAGTTTGGAAATGTTTGTTCTTACATGTTCTTACTAGGTCCATCCATAAAAATCCATAAATGAAATAGAATGCATAAACTGTTTCTTCGTAAAATGCCTTGACCCAACAAAGTGCAACTATATACTGTTCAAGTAGGCTCAACCTTGTGTTGTGTTCATTTGCGACGTTGTTTTCCAACCTTGATTTCATTTCGACATGTAGTAACCCAAATCAAAGCTGCCAAATTGACAGGCCAGGCAAAAAAACAAATGCCTCACTTGTGAGTGCCTCAATAAATTCTTACTCAACATCGCTCCTACTTATATAATTGTGTGCATGGGAAATTAGCTCACATGATGAGGAAAGTCTGGAGCAAGAGTCGGGCACCCTATGGAGGGAGGTACTTCATTGCAAATACTCAGAACTGAAGGAAACGGAAGGTCCACTACGCAACGTGAACAAGTATACAATTTTGCAAACACACAGAATGAGGATTTGAGGACGAAAACCAACCAATGTTGCTACCATGTAGAACTGCCATGTTTGGTTGTTTCGCTTGAACTCAACTGGAAACTCAAACTAAACCTGGATGGCGCACAGCGCCATCCAGGCCATCCCATCTACGGCGAGGCCGTCTCCTGCGCTTCAGAAGTTCCAACGCGGCTCACATCAGCACCGCTCAATACGATGGGTGCTCCGGTATGCTGGTGCAACTCAGCAGCTACAGTTGCACGATTTGCAAGGGCCAAAGGTACCTGAGGGTTTGCACCAAGCAATCTCTCTCAATATATATTCTAGTATATATCTTGGGTATTGTATTCATGTGCATGGTATGTAAATCCATATCCTAAAGATTTACAAAGATTTGGGGTTTTCTTGTTGTCTTATCTTTTAGCCTATGTAAAACAATTCTATGCATGCGGTTTGCTTTCGGGGATTCCAGGTATTCAGTGGAACCTTTTCGGAGTCCTGAGATCAAAACAAGATGATTCCACAATTGGACTCCTACACAATTGGATAAATCACTAATCAACATGATAATTGTATATATAAAATAACAAATATTGTGTTATATGTTGAATAAATATGCTGCATACTACAGAAACTAATGCTAAATGTATGCAATGATGACAAGCGATTTATCCAATCTAGCAGGGGTTAATCCTAAAACGCTGCAAGCTTCTATTGAACAGATCTGTTGCATCTACAACCCAGGCAACAAAACACATTCGGGAATCCTAGATGCAACAGCATCTTCCCAGAAACTTGAGTTGAGTCAGAATTGAGTCAATGATTGACTGCATTTCAATTTGTCCTAAAGCAAACTTGCTGAAAAATGATTGAAAGTACCAGGCCCCAGACTTTGGGAGGGAATGCGTTCGAAGTATACGCCGAATACGCATATCAAGGTAGGGTGCATTCCAGCATTTCTCTGTGCTAGATTAAGCAACAAATCTACGTACTTTCTCAACATGTGTAAAAATATGAATATAATCATATATACGTACATATGTGTAAACAACTAGCATGTTGATAAAACTCAGTATTGACTTTGAACACTTGAAATGCGCCAAAAACATGTTTACAGTTGATTCGCAACGCTTCAGACACCAAGTTCCCAGCATGGTGACTCCTGATCTCAACCGTCAGGGTATGATATTGAATGTCTTCCAATCATCATCATCATCATCATCATCATCATCATCATCATCATCATCATCATCATCATCATCATCATCATCATCATCATCATCATCCGTATTATCGACTATTATCCTACCTTGCATTCCCAGCATTCCCAAATCTTCAATCTTACATACAGATATCGTTGTCTTTTCATTATCCTTTCCCCACCCAACAAAAGTGGCGAGTTGTCCGTTGCCCTTCCGGAATTTTTGAGCTTAACACAGTTTCTTCTAAGCAACTGACCCATCTGGGGAAAGCGCTTGCCCCAGACATGCAATAAACGTGGCCATTGCACCGGCAACAACAATGTTTCAGGGTGGCAACTGTTCCTTGTGCAGAAAAACAACTTGCTGTATAACTTCATTATGTTTCCTGTTTGATGTTTAACAGAAGTTTCCATTAAAAACAATGAAAACAAGGTCACATACAGCTGTGCAGTCTTGGCAAAAGGTGTCAAAAACATGGAGCCAATTTGGAGATGTCTTCTAGCCTGTGGTTTCAACCCATGTGAAAAATATTAGTCAAATTGGATCATCTCCCCAAATAGGGGTGAAAATAAGAAATATTTGAAACCACCACCTAGTCTTGATTTCTTTTGTTTTGGACGTAGCAGTATCATCTTGGTGTCCAATCTACCAAACAGGAGGCCCAAAGGACGGCTTGATCCTGAGTTTTGAACAGCTAGGTGAACCAAAAGCACATTTGAGCAGCGGCTTCTTATTTATTCTGTGACCCAACCTGCCTCATGTCAATCATGTTTCTGACAACATTTCGCCCATGATTTATCTCGTTTTTGGAGTCCCCCAAAGGAGATTTCTACAGTTTCCTGCAAAGCTGCCCGCAGAAACTACTTATGCTGTTGCTCATTCTACTTGGCCATATCCTCACTGCCAAGCCAAATACACAGGTTTCATGAGCCAAAAATCAGTACTTAGCAAGCTTCCTTAGATGGCTTCTCTTGGTTTCTTGACTGGGTAACGCAAGTGGACCCACCACGACATACCCGCAAATGACCTTCGTGTAGAGCTTTGGAAAAATACTCCACGAATCCCAACAACGCAGCACCTGCCGTGGTTAGTAGCTGCACAACTTTGGAGCATCCTTGTCCTACTGTCACCATGCCACAAAGATGTGATTCCAATGGATTTCACAGCATTCCATCATCACACTCTTCAAGAGTATCAACTAAGACATACTAAAACAAATTTCACTGAAAAATATATTCTAATACACATTCACATTACCGATGGGGAAAAGAAACATATGCCGGCAGTCTCAAGGTGATGCTTCCTTAGCCTGTAAACACCTCGCCTGCAGCACGCGTTGCTCAGCACTTTGCCGTTGCTGCAGCTCCAAGCGGCGTAACCAACAACGTCCCAAGCTCTCGAGGCTATCGGGAAGCAAATCCTTCAGGAAATCAACAACACCAACAAAAAATATATGAAGTATGTATATACATATCTATACATACTTAATACGGTATGTATATCTTAAATCTGTATATGTCTGTATGTGTATGTAAATATATATATATACAATATTTAGATTCTTTTATTTCTTCAAATGAAAGGCTCCACTTGGTTGGAAAGTTGCTGTTTACTTGTGAAATTTTGATATCCACTTGAGCGAATTATTTCACTCTAGGAATTAGCAGTAAAAGTGTTGAAAAAAGGGCAACTAGGCTGCAGTTTCAAGGAATCAATGTGGTCTCAATCGTACCCGCCTTAGATTCATCTCACAAGTCAAGAATCAGCAATCAATGTTGGACTATGTTGGACTTATGGTGAGTTTAGAACATGCTCCCCCCTGGGACTCTTGATGCTATGGTGTCTAAAAAAATGAAACATCTCAGAATTGAACTATTGCACAGTACATCTATGGTGCTTTGTAGACTCGTCAGATTCTCAAAATGTTCAACTGACATTTTTTCTTGTATTTTTATGTGTCCGTCTGATTCATCACTTGTGGTAAACAGTATGCAGGACGGTGTATGACAAAGCAATCTGCCATGCTGTCCTGCAAGCATTCTCTGAACTGCTGCGCGCCTAGGTTTTTCGTGAAGACTTGTCCGCCAATTGGGTCACTTGAATCCGGACGTGACCATGACCACAACACAACAACAGCAGCGGCATGGCCTTGCTACATTTCCACACATTTTCTCACCCCATGTGTTTTTTCCTCAACACTCACCCAAAGGATATATCTCCAAGCCACAACCTGTAGAGGCTTAAACATCATTGGTTGCATGACGTTCAAAACCATAAATCAATGAAAGATGCCAGTCATCAGGAGCAACCTCCTTATTTTGAAACATAGGACCACATCACATCATCACTAATCACATCGTGTTTCTGCACACCTGGTTTCTCACAGTCAGCATTGTGAAGGACATCACTGACCAAATAGAACCTCCGGAGATGATCCAAGGTTGCAGGACTGTCATGTAGAAGGTACCAGGGGCACATGTTATATACATCTCCAAAAAAGATGTACTTCTGGTCCGTTTAGGTTTCTACGTGTGCATTCATGTGCAATGAACTAAGGGCATTTCTGAGGAAATGTGCCTTGCTACTCTGTCATATTCTGTGTGTATATACACTATACAGATATGTGTATATATATATATATATTTACAATATCATCTATCCAAAAATCCTAAAAGAAACTTCGTTTCTGGTGTCATACCATTTCATCAGCACCAACCTCCATCATCATTACCATTCATTCCCTCCAGCTCCAGCAATCCCCAACACCTGGCCAATGGTCCAAGTGAAACTTCAGAAAGAGCTGTGCAGAGGCGCCTTCCAGTTACTGATCCCAATCGACACAAGCGATGGAACCATTTCCGGTAAGTTTTTTACACACACACACACACACTTGCAGAACACATATGTCACATATCCTTTACTTATATTTCTCCTATTCAAGTTGAACTGACACCATTACTTCAGCCTGTTTGACAGGAATTGCAATCTGTAAAGCTAGGGGTAATCGATGGGAGCCAACTTGAACCTTGAAACCATTGTCAAATATGTATGGATGCATAGAGAGATATCAGCTTCCCTCCAACTGTTTGTAGATCCTGCGTAAACACCCCCTTCAAATATATTCATGAGAAAAGTTGCTTTGAGCTACACGTCTCGTTTGTTACCGGCTGATCAATGACATGGTTGCGAATAAGGGAGCAAAAGATGTTGCCATAGTGAAACAAAACACATTTGCGATATATCCTAGGGATTTCCCGACTGCACAGTTGATCATCAACAAATTTAGGACGCATAGTACACTGTGATCGTTTCCAATTCTCTAGTCTCTTGGGCACACGAACCAGACTTGCCCAACTACCAAATGGGCAAAACAATCCGGGGAAGATAAACAAGTGCTATAGAGGCTGGTCTACTAGCATCACCAAACTCAAATCACAACCTAGATCTAGATCGTTTTAATCCTATGATATCATGATCAATTAAGCAGGATCCTTATGAGTCTATGGAGAAAATCCTATGATTTCCCTAAAGTGAATTCCCTTACGAAAACCACCACCATCCTGCGAAAACACATCACATTCAAATCCTGACCTGGACAAGAGCGCAGCATGGTTCTCCGCACGGTCCAAGCAGAAGGCCATGGCACAACCTGTCTGTTTTTTCTACAATGCTAAGACCAACCAAAAACCCCTCAAACAATGCCGAATGGGAAGATGATACACAGGAACAGCAACCAAATAAGGCTTGTTTTTTGTTGCTGGAATTGTTGGAAAAACCAATGGACCACGGGAAACCTTAGACTCTATGTGTTGATGATTTTAGATACAGTATAAATTTTAAGAGATCATGCAAAATGACAAATTCAAATCATATCATCAATAAGTCTACATACTATAACACGGGCTAAGAGTGATGTTACAGTACTGCTACTGCATATGATCATTTACTGTACTTACTGTGATGCATCCAAATGATTCAACGTACTGGGTGGTATTGCTGGAAGCAAAGAAAATGCAAAGGAGGTTCATTTACACACTGCTTTGTAAGAAGATGTTCTAGTCCGGAAAAAAAAAACAGATCCAATCGAAAATCCAATGGTCTTCCTAATCTACATTGCAGCTCAAACATCCAAACCCGCACCAGCTTCGCAATACAAAAAAAAAACATGGCAAAAGTTAAGCATCCCAGGCCCCTTTTGGCGACCGTTTGTTGCGTCACCATCAACCAGCAACAGTGCTTGGTCAGGCCTATAGAGGCGCGGCTGTTGTTCAGTTCCACCATCAAATGGGCCAGGCCATTCACTGCTTCATTAACGCTGCTATTAATAGGTCCGGGTACCTGACCGTGACAATGGCCATGCTTGGAAGTCAAGGACTTTCACTTTTGAAGGGATGCATATGCACCACAATGCGATTGGAAAGTTGCGAACAAAAACACTGGTGGTTAATATTGGCTAATATATGTTCCAACTTCGAGGTAAATCCAAAAAATCCCATCCTATTATGTTGATCCATATCGTTTTATATCTGTTTGTCTTGAACTCGTCTTATGAAATATATATATATATACATTTAGAAAACATCATGTGCAGCATTCCGAGTTTACCTTCCAAAAGTAAAACTCTCATGAATGTAAAAAACACAATGGATAGGTCAAAGTCAAACCTTTCCATATGACATTCAGGGTCTTAACTTGAAGGGTTTCTTATGGTTTCTTTTGTTGCATTGGATATTTCATCAAACATGTTTCACAACTGAATAGATCTCATCATTTCCATCATTTGAACATGTCAGTGGACGCTGGGAAGGGCAACTAACTGCCCTCAAAACTGGCACCTTTGGTAAGGGCGTACCACTCGACATCTCATCCATTGCAATGATTGCATCATGGCCAGCTGGAAGGACCTGTGCACAAAAAATGGGAATTTCGTAAGCTCAAAGTAACAGTTTTTTTGATTAGTTGATGATACATTCATGGATTTTATATAAATTGTTGTTCAGGAACGAACCAAAATCATATTTCTGGCATGTTTTGAAGTTGATTCTCATAGAATGTCATAATGATAATGATGATTCATAACTCATGGTCGCAAGCAAGAAACAACTAGATTACGCAGTTTTGTATCTAGCTAAGGCCTGGAAGTAGGGCCGAAGCTGCGCTTGCTTCACACCAAACTTCGAACGTAGCACTGAGTAACGTTCACGCCTTAAAGAGATGCCAGCGGTCGGGTTGCAACAAAGGTGAGTGACAGGGCGGTGCATATCTCTATCATACATACAGTATACACCCCGGAAAACTAACATGATATTGAAAAATATTGGAAATCACATGAAATCACCAGTCTTAATAGGAGATACATCTTCAAATGGTTGGTTGGTTTTCCATTGTCATATTAGTTTTCAGGGTGGTATATCATGTTATGAAGAGGACATTTTTTAGGAGAATGTGCAGGACGTGTATCAAGAATTCAAGGATTTTGATTATTTGAATGGCTATTGATATAATATCCCTGTGTTCGTTGGTACATACCTTCAATTTGATGCAATGCAAAACGCTGCAGGAAACGGTGTAGTTTATAAATCATGTCAGTGCCGACTCGAGTTCCATCTGGCACATGGATCTTTTTCAGCCAAGATTTTGAGTGTGAAGCAAGTGTCATTAATTAACTCTGTTGCCTCCTAAAAAGATCCTGAAACCAAACCTTCATCTTTTGATTTTCTACAATCAAATACCTCTCTGTATTTTACATAATTGTCATATCGTCTATATTTAGATCATGCTGTTGTTCATTGCTTAATTTTGCTTGGCAATTTCCCATCCCACTTTGCGGGGTATTTTGGAGCTATCCTTCTAGGTGTCCCGAACCCACTGTGACGTGTCAAATGTGATTTCAAAGCTGCTAAAAGCTCTGGTCTCAACGCTTCACCAACCTCGAAGATGTTGAAAAACGTGACCCCTTCGGCTTTCCGGGAATAACAGTGTGGGGGTTGTAGTGAAGGGGAATAACGGATTTATACCAAGAAAATACATAGGATACTAAACAATCTAGTCTAATCACCAAATCAACTGTTGATTGCATGTTTGTTGGCGGAAAGACCCGTATTGAAACCAAAATCATGTTTCCAAACAATCCTAATCAACGAAAATCAGTGCATCTTTTCGGGGCTGTGCGGTTGAACCAAACTCCTTGGAAGTTTGGGGGATTTGGAGGTGAGGAAATCATCGTTTTAAATGCAACTGCGAGCGAAATTAGAAGTCTTAAATTGAAGAAAAATATCATCCGAGAAACACTGATTTCATACACCTTCATGATATGTCAGGTATATATCTATAAGATGTAAATATTTGATTTAAATGACTAAACATGAATACAACTTCTGAAGCACTATTCCACTACAACGTCTCTCTTCCAATATGATTTTGTTTCCTTTTCACCTGCGATCTTCACCTCCATCATCGGACCTCCATCGTGACACTGGCCGTTGCTGGTACCGCTTGAATCACCTCCGGCACCGTGGTCGTAGCTGCCGCGATGGCAGCAGAGGCCGCAGCCATAGCGGAAAAATGAGACCTTGGGATTGACGGCAACAAAAACGGGAGGCTTAAATGATGTTTGTGCAAATATAAATATACTAAATGTTTTAATTGAATTGATAGAGGTATACATTGACATGATATTGTGATAGAAATGAGGATTTGACATGTCATTTACATGGTAGAATTAAGAAATATCAAATATTACATGTGTGTGTTCCATGTAAAATGAATATGAGTGCGTTATGAATATCATTCAATATCTAATGACAACGTCTGAATAACAAGCTCCGGAGGTGCGGGATTTCTTACGGGAGAAATCATTTGGATTTTTTGAATCGAAACAAGATAAAACCAGTGCTTATACTAATACATCCACCCCTGGAGGTGTTGTCACTGATAGATCGATCGGCAAGCAGAAATGACAGAAATGCAAGCAAAACATAAGGCTTTGCATTTCAGTTTCATCATGGTTGAAACCAAATGGATGCATGTTTGTTTGACATGTCCATAATCAGCAAATGCGTTGAACATGACAACATGCTGTCGGTAAACGCCCAAAACTTCATGACATACGGCCATATCGTGCCTTTACAACCTTTCCTTCTGTATGTGTACCCTGAAATCATCTGCTCTGAATGATATTTACAAATGGAATCATTTATTTTCAAGCTGTCTTGTTGTAGGAAACTGCCGGGTGCCATCTCACCAGTATGGATTTCAGCATGCATACTATGCATGTTCATCCAAAACAAAGAGCCACGTTTGCCGAACATGGTCGCACTGCTTATTTTTTCTTAAGGATGAGCATCATCCCCTTTGAAACAATATCCAAACAAGGAGCCCGGGAAATAAACCCCCACGGAGCCCGACAAAAGGGAATATACTGAATATACCCAATAAATACCCACTATATAAGGTGTAGATATGGGGTTGATTATTAAGGGTAACATCCCAAGGGTACCATTTTCCCTATGAGCTAAGGTTCAACCTCACCGCTTTTTGTACCCAAGTTGCAAAGCAGGCAGAGTTGGATTCGAAATCAGCCGCACATGTGGTTGTGACTTTCCATCAAGTTGAACCTGAAGCATTAGACAAAGCAAGACTTTGTAAAAGCGAATGAGAAACCGCAAGTCATCAACCCATGTTGAATTGGTAGTTCAGATGCAACGTTTGTTTTTTTTTTGATTCTTCTATCCAAGGATTACAAGGGATTCCTCGTAGGAAGATCCTGGGAGTACTGAACCAATCCTTAAGGGAAACCATCAAAAAACATTTAAATTGCTAAATAAAAACGATTGAACCAAAGGAACCTGAATGAAAATGATGTCTAATATCGTATTGTCGACTCATACGACATGTCATGACTATCATTATATATGATATATTGCATATATCTCTTTGCTTTTGCAATGATTCGCAAAGCACTGATTTCAAGCGCAAGTTGTACAACTATGGCCTCGAACAAATGGTTGCGATCAAGCAGGACCTGTGCCCAGTCAGCGAAAAGCAGACCACAAATCTGGTGCGTCATGCCATCTTTCAGCTCGGGTACGAGAACACAGGCATAGGAAGTGCTATGCACAACCAAGTCTTCACGTATTTCTATTCAGATTCTCTTTCCTGATTCAACAGCTATGGCAGCTATGACCTCAACATATCCTTTTTCTGAAATTTCAGAACACAGAAGTGTAACACAAGCAAAGAGAGTACACATGTCGCATCATTCCGCCATGGGGAACCACCACACATACAACTTGAATCCAATGTAGCTAGCTACTCAAAGTTGGTAACATTTCCCGGGATCTCAGCCATTCAGTCCAGTACATCCATGCAACACTTTCCCTGGCAGTGCCAACCCCAAAAAGCTAATGCTATAAATACATTCCAATGCACCAACCTGTTTGTAATGTTAAAATATATAACATATGTACTGTAGATATATATATATATGTATTTATAAATATCATTGCTCCACAATTCTCAGTACTTTCCACCACCTTTCACCAGGCATTTCTCCACCAGTGACCACCTGTTTCATCTTGGTGCTCTTTCCAATGGCACGAATCTGCTGCAGGGCAGCCCATTCCGCTTGCACCAGCGGCGACTGAGCCACCTAGCTGTTATTGAAAAATTCTATCCATTCATTGATAAAGTTTTTGTTTTGTGTATCCATTCTTTATGATTCATGACACAACAACTATTAATGCAAATTATTATCGAATATATACGTACGTATGTATATATATTAATATATACAAAATGTACTACAAAATGTATATATACATACATATACATTACGTATACCGTATATGTATAAATGAATGTCAGCTACGATTTCTGAAGAGGGACTTCTGAATCCTTGCTGAAGGCAAGGTAAAATAACATATCCCAGGCACCTTGTTCAGTGATATCAGGCCTTTTCCCGCAAGGAATGAACACACTGCACGACAGAAACCGGCGAACCTCAAAACGCCGCGATGACCGGCCAACGAGCATCAGTGGTATAGGATGGTAGAGATATATATATGACGGTCCAGTTCAATGCAGAATCTCGAGAACGCTCCCACACTTTTTTCATGCAAGCATCGGGGTGTTACGAGCGGTTTCTGTGTGCTGCGTTTCGGAGCCATTGGCCTGGAAATGTGTAGTGGCGTCTCTGAGGTAAAGTTCGACACAAAGCATGCGACAAATGCACTCAGGATGCCAGCAAAATCTGGTGAGATCACACAAAATCCAAAGCCACCAATAGGTGAGTGGAAGGGGTGGAGGTGGATAGAACAATTGGAAAAAATTGTTGTCCAGCCCCGAAAGGGCGATGGATTAGGCCTGAACCTGACCCCGTCGTGAATGCAGCAAAGTCAAAATCACTCCAAATCCTGCTGAGAAAAGATGCGACACCCAGTTTCCTGGTGTCTGAACCCCTTCAGGCACTTCTGCTGTGAAAGGTAAAGCCTCCTTTACCATGAAGTCTAGCTGATAGGAAATTTCATCCATAACATTTTCCAGCACAATTGACCAAAAGATGAACACTCTGCGTAAGAAGAGGCGAACACCTGTGCCTAACATCTTGGCCAAAGTAGCCGAAACAGCTGGCTTCAATAACAGCACAAATGTGATCAGCAGTAAAATGAATATCCAGCGCCGAAGTGAGAGCCACTTGTCAAGGCCCAAATTTCCACACAAGCCCAAAAACCAGTCAAACCAACTGTCTGTTCCAGTTTTTTCACTTTTTGCCAACACCATAGGGGCGCACGGCTGGGGTTCATTTTCTGGACACATCTCCGACAGCAGCACATAAGCACGTGCATATTTTTGGAATGCTGGGTCACCCGTATACCTCTTGGCAGCTTTTTTCAACCTATCCTCCGGGATTGCATCATAGGTCGAGCCCCGCAAAGGGCCGGCCACGATCTCTGTCTTTCCATGCTTGTTCACCAAGCTTTGCATATTTGCTACACCAAGCCACTATAGCTGAACCCTCTTGTCTCAAATGCTTGGGCAAACGTTCTACGAGATGACGACAACGTTCACAAACCAACAGGTCCAGGCATTGTGAACCCACTTTCTTAAGTTTAGCTATGGTGACAGGTGATAGCCTATTTAGGATCTGGGCTGACATAGCCTGTTGTATGTAGTGTTCCAACGACTTTTCCACCGTCCACCTCCCCATGAACCTCAATTGGGATATAGGGATTCCTTGTGCATAATAAAGGGTCTCCTGGGCGCAAACTACCAGGAGTCAGCCTAAGTGATTCCAATTTCAACTCGACAATAATCTGCTTGAACAGAACCTTGAAGCGATGAGGCTTGAGATCCCACAACAAATCATCACTATCCGTAATGAGCAAGTGTCTCAAATGCATTATCACGTTGGGATGCTTCACCATTACAAACTGCTCTGCTCCAAAATGCCGCCTGTTTTTTGGTGCCACAATTCTGACCGCTCCATGTGTCTGTCCCAGTGAGAAGTCACCAGGCATCGCAAAGTCTGAATGCCGTAATCGCATCAGTTCACCAGGCCTCAACATGCAAAGCAAACCTAGTTCAAGAAGTATTGCAAAAGTCAACCAACACCTTCTGGTCATGGTATCATTAGTTGCATAACCATGCGCACGAGCAAGGCCGGTCATCACACACCATAGTGGGATGGGTAGTGGTGGTCGTAATCTCGACACCCTCTTTTCCTCCCAAACTCTAAGATTCTCCCAAGCCGTTGAAATGTGGCCACGAAGTCTTGGGACCAAGTGCTGACATCCAAGTAACGCGTGCTTTATCTTTGATAGACTGGAGCCCGATGAAGACTCATGCCTTGAAATGACATATGTACCCAAGATTTTGTCCACCACTCTCGGCTTAGATCTCAAAACAGCTGAAAGGCTTAGGTCAAGTTTCTCACCACAAAAGGTCTGCAGGTCTTGCAATCCATCTATCAATCTAGAACGATATGCCGGTGAAAATCTGGTGAATCTAAACGCAGCTTGCGAGTACTCCTGATACTTTCCCATGGCACAAGGCGCCAAAACATGGACTATGCAACTACTCCTACTGCAAATGTATCATGCAAAACTGAGAAGGAGTATTATCTTGCAAAGATGACGAATTACTTGCCACAAAAAACAACTGAAACGGGTCCGCGCGCGCGCGCCGTTTTATACTTGAAAATAGGCCGAAAACGGCGCGCGCGCGCGGACCCAAATTGATCCCAGTGCTGAAGTCTCCTAACCTCAATGTCTTTTGCTATTAAAAAGGTCATTGGCAATGTTTGCGTATGTATCACACAACTTCCTAGGATAATGGCCAGCCAGCTCTGACCTTCGCTTCCATCCTACCTTTGTCTTGATCCCACCGATTGCATGGACATGCTGACAACTGCAACTGCATTTTTTCTCTAGCTTTTCCAATCCCTTGAAATTGCCCGCAAATGAAGTGGCTTTTTTGCATGGCCCATACAAACTTGAAGAACCCCTTAAACGCAAACCATATGCACATTGGTCCAGATTCACCTTTATCTTATTTTCCCCTAAGTATTTGGTCCTGAGTCCAGGCATTTCCCAAGCGTATGATGTGAGGGGATTTTCTAGGGACCAAAAATTTCCAGCTTCTTCCAAGATACCAATGAGGATAATAGTCCTTTCTAGAAGCAAGTTTCCAACTCTTTCCCTTTCTAGTGAACCATCCCCTTGAGGCAAGTGTTTCCTACGCGTGCCCCCATTGGAGTGTTGGATTATTGAAAACGAACAGCAAGGAAGACCAAAATGCCATAGCTGGCGGGGTTTCCTGGCATCAATCTTTAGCTGCTCAAAAATTTCATCATCCAAAATATCTTGGGGTCTTTTACCATACTTGAAATCTACTGGCTCCAGAACAACTACCCCTAAACACTTTTTCATGGCCTTAGACATTCCTGCTTTACCGGCAAAAATCTCTTTAAATGACCAAACACTTTTCGCTTCGACCGGCTGTGGTGTCTGACACGCAGGTGCTGCGCAGGGAGGGCTAGCATTAAGTGCCTCAAGACTTTCTGTGCCAAGTCTCTGCGCCTCCTGTTCGAAAAAGGATTGCATCGGTCGGGAACACGGCTGCATGGCTTGAAGTATAACGTCTTGTTCTAGTAAGGATGTTCACACAGCTGCTTCCGTCAGAGAATCCGGAATGGGTCTACCCCGTGAAGGGTAGTCTGCGGGATTGCTATGTGTATCCACCCATAAATTCGTTACACTTAGGTCACCCCCCAATGTCCAAGCCATGCATGCCCTAAGCCGATGATTTAGCTGTCGTGACGAACTTCTGCCCTTAGCATACGCCCCAACAACCACCCTTGAGTCACAAAGGTTTATGATGCGACATCCGCCTCTGCCACTTGAGACACGATCACAAATATCTTCCTTCAACATTTCCAACTCTAGGAGGTTTATGTGTTCTTTTCGGCGAAAGGTACGGGCCTGTGTTGTGACCCATGAATGTTGNAAGCACTAAGTGCCTCAAGACTTTCTGTGCCAAGTCTCTGCGCCTCCTGTTCGAAAAAGGATTGCATCGGTCGAGAACACGGCTGCATGGCTTGAAGTATAACGTCTTGCTCTAGTAAGGATGTTGACACAGCTGCTTCCGTCAGAGAATCAGGAATGGGTCTACCCCGTGAAGGGTAGTCTGCGGGATTGCTATGTGTATCCACCCATAAATTCGTTACACTTAGGTCACCCCCCAATGTCCAAGCCATGCATGCCCTAACTAAGCCGATGATTTAGCTGTCGTGACGAACTTCTGCCCTTAGCATACGCCCCAACAACCACCCTTGAGTCACAAAGGTTTATGATGCGACATCCCCCTCTGCCACTTGAGACACGATCACAAATCTCTTCCTTCAACATTTCCAACTCTAGGAGGTTTATGTGTTCTTTTCGGCGAAAGGTACGGGCCTGTGTTGTGACCCATGAATTTTGCATCAAAGTATCGGTCAACGCGGCTGGTGCCTGCTGCATGTCAGTGGGTGGTGGCAGTGCATTCTTTTCCCAATCAAGACGACAATATTCCCCCTTCTTTTCCCCAAAACGATAGAGAGACTTGGCAAATGCACGACTGGTTAATGTCGCTGCACGACCGCCACCCGTGGACGAAGCATCCGTTGCTGCAATCTGTGTTGAGACTGGCCACCGGGCATTACTCTGAGCTAGAGGCAATAAAAGACTAGCACACAACAGTTCATCTCTTATATGCTGGGGAATTCGAACCACCTGGGTGTCACCCAACCTTTCAATAAAAAGGTAGACATGATGGAATATGCTCATACATTCTCTCCTATGCATGAAGGGATGGATAAAAAGCCCTATCACTTTTTGCAGAGACTTTTTTGAAGCAAAACCATTATCCAAAAGTGCACACACCAATGACTCGATTTGCCGTAACTTGTCACACGGCGCCCCAACTCTCCCACTGTTTGAGTCAACTGCCGTCCCCCAAGCCTTGAAGTTATATTCTTTATCAAAAGACTTTTTCATGGATCTGGGAAGCCCTAGCTCATCATATTTTGCCCTAGCTTTATGCGTGATTGTCTCATCCTCCAAGATACCCCTGCTTCTAAATTTTTTCTTTTCCAGGACTTGAAAACACAGATGATCGTCAATGTACAGCCCCTCTAAAGTTCTTGATGCGGGGAATAATTCTCCATGGGTTAATGTCTGCAAATCATCTAAACAGCCTTCCTCTTTCAAGATGGCCTCATGAGTTGCCTGAGCAATGTCAACACCGTTGGTATCACCCATGCACAATACTTTAAAAGCTGGTAAGTATAACTCACGTGGCTTCAGTCCCAACTCCGGCAACAAATCACCACGAAAGGGGCGACCAAAACAGTTCCTAGGCTGCCATGCTTCTAAGTGCTTGATGAGGTAAAAGTAATTCGAAAGATCATCACCACTAGCCCTTATACTTTCATTATGTTCCAGTATCAACTGACAAAGTAAAGGACCACTTGGGAGTTGGCACCAATTCAAACGCTTTTCCCTAACATTGGCTGGCCGCCTATCATTTATCAATCTATCCGAGTGGGGTTTATGGGGCACGCAAAACAAACCGCCTTTGATTAGTTTACGACCCTCTTTTAACACATCAGATTTTTTGAGAAATGCTATCATGTTGGCCTGATGCAATCTCCGCAAGACTGCAGGCCAATGCTCATCACTCACTTTATGGCAGGCCGGAAAGTCCTCACTGACCCTGCATTCCTCTGGTATTTCTGAAGGCATGGACAAAAACTCATGCAGACGATGTCCCTTCAGATGTTTTGCAGGATCAAGGATTCCGGCTGTTTTGGGATCTGGTAACGAAATGCGATCTGGATTGACCTCCATAGCACTACAACACATCTCATCAATTGAAACACCAGGATCATACTTGCATGCCTTAATTCTTGAGATAAACTGTTCTAATTTGGTCGATCCACAACCCAAGGTCCCCCTAGGGTGGGAACAGTATTGTACTAATTTTGCAAACATTGTCCTAGCATATTCTTCATGTTGGCTCGTCCACTTACTCTGCATAGCCGCGTTCACAGCTTCCCTGGTTGCCCCTCTTGAACATGGAGAACCAAAATGCAAAAAGTTTAACAAAGCCCATGTTAAATGCATCCATTCAAACGCCTCTTCAAAAGGAACAGTTGAACGACCTCGCCTATGCCTTCCCGGTGGGACAACCCATGGAAGAACTGACGGGAACAATGCGGAATTGACACCAGTTGATTCACTGGGTGTTCTACCCCGTGTCTCATCCTGAGACCTCATAAGAGTCCGATAAAATCGAGAAAAGGACCCATGTTGTGAATGAATTAAGGAAAACAAACCACCCATCCTCTTCTGACGAGTGGATCTTGGCTCACGTTTCGGTGAAGCATTCCTCACCCTTCCAGATTTTCTGCCTCGGCCTTCTTCTTCTTTCCTTTTCCCTTTCCCCCCTTTTGATTTTCTGGGGGATCGTCCCCGTTCTGGTTGAGGTTGGGTGACATTCGCGATTTTTTCTCCAGGTCGTTCATGGCACGAATGTAGCCTGCCACTACCTCCAATTGCTGCGGTTCCCCGCCAAAGCGGGGTTTCTCCACTGGATCTTGTAGGTGAAGTAGGTGCCAGGCTACCCGCCAGTCGCCCTGGTCGAGCGAGCATTGATGAATGGCACGAAGGATCTGGGTCATCTGCAAACCCGCCCGGTCTGTATGACCGGCCAATTGAAGCTGCAGGGTGTCGGATATCGCATAGTGCAGGCGTTGCAATGTCCGATGCTTGCCCCAAGAAATGCGTTTCGTGAAATCCGTCAACAAATAAGGTGTGTCTCGGGAGACCCCGAGAACTGCCTCCACCTCCTTTATGTATCGCCTTATGTGGCGTTTTGGATTTTTCTGCATCTCCCTTTTCTCTTTGCGATAGGCTTTCAAAGCCTTTCCCGCTCCCCGCAGTCGTTCTCGATTGTCTGCAGATGAGTCCTCCTCGCTGCCGGCTGAATCTGAAGTGTCCTTCTCCTCGGTCTTGACACTCTTCTTCGATTTGTCTTGTAGCAGTTTTAGCATCTCCATTTGCAAAAGGGTGTTGAGTTGGTCTCCACCCAAACTCTTGCCTCCCGAGCTTGCACTTGCCAGAAGACTCTGCTGAAGCAATGTCTCCACCACGGACTCCTTCTTGTTCACAGACTTCTCTTTTGAACTGTCCAGCATGGGATATCTTGACTTGCTGGGCTTGCTCGAGCTGCTGCCTTTTCCGAGCACGTCTGAGCCGAAACCCCCACCTCGCAGATTGCTTTTCGCACGACTCAGCAACTTCAGTAGGCCATCTTCGTCCTGACTGTCGCCACTGTCCCCGTCGCCACTGCTGCTGTCTGTGAGGTCTATGTCCGGTTGCAGTGTTGTCCGAACTTTTCTGCTTCTCTCCCTTGCGTCCTCTGACGCCGTGGCATATTGCAGTTCGTCCGAACTCGAGTGCACCAGCTCCCTTGCTCTCTTGATGATCACCTCCGCCTCGACCTCCAAGGCGCGGTGCCGCTGGTCGCATGACTGTCTTGCTTGAGCTGCTTTGCCCTCAACCAAAATGAATTTCTCGCCTGATAGTTCAAAAAAGCTGAGATCCTGCCACCTATCAGCTAACTCCGCTCCAGCCACACGCACTGCGAACACTATCTTGTTCTCTTCTTTGTTCACTGAAACCACTACGGCCTGCCGCCAGGTTGGTGTGAATCCTTCCACCGTGATGTAGACAAGATCACCACGTCTCATCCCCACCAGTAGACAACTTCTGCTCTTGAATCGTCTACCCTGTGCCTTCTCGACTCAGCCAGAAAGACCACACGACCCGTGCGGAGGCTCTCAACTCGTCTGAATCTGATGCCTTCAAAAATGCCCCCGTTTGCAGCTAAAATTGCCTCGTAAGCTCTGGTGTCACGACCAGTGTGCAAACCAGGAAAAATCAAAGGCCCACGATAATTTGGAACCACCCACACCACGTACACCCGATGACCTGCACCACTCGGTCCTTGAAAACGCAAATTGAGGTTCCTATCCAGATCAGCCAATGTCTGACCGTTGGGAATAGCCAGAATGCAACCCCGTGTCACGCCAGGTGTCAACTCCACTGATGGCAATTCCCCTCTCTGTCTAGGTCCAATTTGAAGATTTCTATCAGGTGTATGTTGTGGTGGTGGATCACTGATTGACAACCGTTCAAAGGATTCTTCTAGGCCCTCTTCAGCAGTTTCGTAACCCGGGTCCACTTCAGGGTCAGGTTCGGCCATGCAAACTAACTTACCTCCACTTTGAGCCTGCAGCCACAGGATCCGACATTAGGTCATATA